>SWEM01000042.1:0-108081 GCA_019593585.1 Nitzschia palea | reverse complement strand
TTTTTCTTGGAGCATCGTTTCGGAAATGTATCGAGCCGTTTCCAAGGATTGTGGAACCCCTTCTCCGGTAAGATAGCATGCCACGACATTTTTCCAACCCTCGACACTCCCCAGTTCCCCAGCCGTTTGGTACAATTCAAAGGCACGTTCTTGATCTTTGGGAATACCCATTCCGGCATGTAACATGGCTCCAGCTACGGTTGTCATATTAGAACATAAGAGAACGCATGGCATGTATTATATATATACAAGTACGGTGTATGCAAGGGTGAGATGTACCAAATTTGTGGCCAGTGTACAACAAAAAACACATGGTCGTCCACTACTCACCGGAAACAGCCGAATCGGCATGTCCTTGTTCGGCAGCTTGTAAAAAGTCGTTCAAGGCTCTAGAATAATTCTGAGGATATCCTTCAGTTCCATGATAGTAACTGTGACCACGAGTAAACATGGCATCGACATTTCCAGCATCGACCGCCCGATCCAACTGTTGCATAAAGTCCCTTTCGGAACAAGGTTCGAGACCAATGGTAGGTTCACCATTGAGATGTAAGAGTGCCAGATAGTAGAGTGCTCCACCATGGCCCTCGTTGCCGGCCCGTTCCACTAGCTTGAGACCAGAATGAATATTCTCTCGACCACCCTCGGTCATTCGGTGAACACCGACCAGGTACATGGCATCGGTATCACCCAAATCAATAGCCTTGCCAAAGGCATCCATCGCTACATGTAAATCTGGCTGTAGTATTTGTTCTGGTTGTGGTGGTACGACAAGGGTACCGTGAGTGCGGGTGCCATGATCATGATCGTGGTGGTGGTGGTTGTCGCAGTCGTCATCATGACCATCATTCTCGTCGTCCTCGTCGTCGTCGACTTGTATAGATGGATAGCCAGTCCAATACAAGTGTCCCAAATTATACCAACCGACTCGAGATCCAGCCAAACCAGCCCTTTGAAATAATTGTATGGCCGTTTCAATCTGTTCCTTGCGTTGGTCCGAGAACTGTTGCAAATCGGTCGAACCAGCCCGTTCCAAGGCCATGTTTCCCAATTGAATCAATGCCATGGGGTGATCATGTTGATAGGCAGCTTGTTCAAGTAATTCCATGGCCCGTTGATAGGATTGTTTCTCTTGATTGTCTTGATCATGTTGATGGTTGCGTTCCTTGCGAGCTTCCTTGGCCAATGTTTTGATAACCTTGATCCCTTGATCCTTGGGAGACTTGTCGGCATTTTTGGCCTTTTCCCATGCCTCGTACATTTTGGCAGATCGTTCGTCTTCTTTTTGTTGTCGAAGTAAATGGACCGCTTCCATGGCTTGCATGGCCTGTTGATATATTTCTTCTCCAGCAGAAATTGCCGAAGATGTCGCACCGGTAGTTGTGGTCGAGTCACAGTCAATACCAGTACTTGTAGTGGATGGAGGATTCCCTTGGGGTGGTATGGACAATGATAGTGACTGTGAATGACTGTAATTTCGAGTCAAGTTCTTGTGCTGATAGCGGATGGGGTGATCTCTACCGGTACAAGTACTGTTACCGGTAGACAGTGTCCGGGTCCTGATGGTCCATGCAAGGCCATGACGGTGAGGGTATCGATGTCGAGGCACGGAAACCCATTCGAGTTTGGAGACTGTTGAAATCCATCTCGTTGTTCTTGATGTCATGGCAATAAAGCAACACTAAACACTGTAATGATGACTTTTCTGTTCACACTACCGACTACTTGTACCGAGGTGCAGCTTGTGTCCTCCGTCGATCTCTATTTCGTTTCTCATCATTGCTGGTGGCTCTTGAAATGAGGTGGAAAAAGCGAACAATCGAAAAAGGGGGATTGTCGATTTTTACGTATAACGTGTACGTTCAAATTTGTCCCCCCATTTTACCACCAATTTCAGCCAAGAAAAGGTTTCACTGGTTTGACGCGACAGACACATCTTCCTTGTTGCAGAAAGACTAGGCCGTCGTCGATTTCAAAGTCCAACAGGGTGCCAGTCCAGTATCCATTATTATTCCACCACCTCATTGTCAATCATGTTGAACGGTTGGAGGAATCAACTTGTGATGATTCTGATGTGTATGCAGCATGCGATCTTCTTGGTGGCATCATCATCGTTGTCGTCGTCGTCGTCATCCTTGGGAAATTCCCATTTACCTTCCAGTCACTCACAGTCATCACAACAACAGGCATCATCAGTAAAAGCAGCACCACGCTATGGACGAATATCTGATGATGAATATATCCTTACTCCAGAACAAATTGAATCGTTTCATCGCGATGGTTGTGTTACCATCCCGAATGTCTTGACGGACCAAGAAGTGGAAGAATTGGCTGCCGTCTTTGATCGATTTGTAGCAGGAGAAATTCCAGTACCAGGCAAAGATTTTTGTGACATGAGTAAACCCTTTGGTATTCCCTACGAACAATGGTCCCTGGTCAATTGCATGTTACCCACCACTTACTATCCACTCCTTCGGGGCAACATCTATGAACGACTCACGGCCAGCATGGCTCGACAACTCTTTCCAACATCGGACATGGTCAAAGATTATGATCAATTCTTGAATAAACGACCTGGCAAAGCAGATGCGGTCTTTTCTTGGCATCAAGACATGGCCTATTGGCCAGGATCCAAAGTACTACAGGTGGATTGTTCGGATACTTGTACCTTTAGTTTGGCCCTCGACGATTCCTTACCCGAAAATGGATGTCTACGATATGTGGTAGGATCGGGTGCCTCCAAAACATTGCGACCCCATCGTCCAGCTGCTGGGGATTCGCGAGACGATGGTCATGCCTTGGTGGCCGAGGTTCGGGAGGATTCGGAAGAAATACGATTGGCTCCCGCCCCCCGAGGCTCTCTTACCATTCATGATGAATACGTCGTGCATGGATCCGGTGGCAACCATTGCCCCGATAAACAACGGCGGACCTATGTCTTGGCCTATCGAGCCGCCAAGATTGTGCAAGCCGAACGACGTATTGGATTTACGCATTCTCATAATGATGCTGTCAATTGGGATACCTTTCAAGACGGTGAGTCTCATCGAGTGGCTACCAGCAACAACAATAACAACAACATCAACAATCCACAAGCCTAGGTAGTTTAACAGTAAGCATAGTTTGTGTGTTGTGTCACGGGATATGGTAATTCACTCCACCCGTACAGTATGTTAGGCTCCAACGCATATTGTTGTTGACTATGTTTAGGATTGGACGTGACTTATACATTGACGGATTGATTCTTATTGTCCATTTGATTCAAGAATTCATCACTTCCCATATCTATCAGCTTGGCACTCGTTTCATTCACCATTTCAGTCATTTCGTCTTGATATTTTTCCATTTTTTCTCTCAAATCGGCTCGACTCGTCGACAGAATTCGAACCGCCAATAATCCCGCATTGGTCGCATTCCCAATCGCTACGGTAGCAACCGGTATACCCCGAGGCATTTGGACAATACTATACAACGAATCGACTCCACTCAGGGTCGATGTCTTCACTGGAACTCCCACTACCGGTAGAGCTGTCATGGCCGCCACCATGCCCGGCAAGTGAGCGGCACCGCCAGCTCCGGCAATAATCACACGGATCCCTCGTCCCGCCGCAGCACGACTATACTTCATCAGTTTCTCAGGGGTTCGATGGGCCGAAACAATATCCACTTCGTAGGAAACATTAAATTTCTTCAAGATATCCACTGCCGCATTCATGGTTGGCAAATCACTATGAGAACCCATGATAACTCCAACCAGTGGGGAAGAAAACAATTGTCCCGTAGGCAACAGCGATACTGGAATGGATTCCAAGGCCAAAAGCTCGGACAATCGAGTATCGACTTCACTGTGAGAACTGCCCGTAACATTAATGTGTCCCATTTTCCTTCCCGGTCGACATTCCACTTTGCCGTACCAATGGACGGTCGTTCCTGGCATGGCCAAAGCTGCATTGGAACTCTTTAGGGTATCTTCGGCTGTTCCAGAGGCTGCACCTAAAACATTGACCATAGCCGCGGCCTCTACCACCATTTTGGTGGAACCCAATACCATACCACAAACCCCGCGCAAGTGATTCTCAAATTGACTAACCGCACAGGCATCTTGGGTGTAATGACCGGTATTGTGTGGACGGGGAGCAATTTCATTCAATAACACGGTGCCATCTTTGGTCACAAACAGTTCGACACCAAACATGCCCGATGCTCCCTCACCCAAGGAGGCAATGGCCTTTTTGGCAATTTCTTCACAGTCTCGTCGAATTTCGGCAGAAACATGACGAGCCGGTGCTAATACAACACGACAAATGGAATCTTGCTGAATGGCATTGACAGCTGGATAGGAATCGGTATCTTGACCATTGCTGGAACGAACCACCATGACACCAACCTCACATTCAAAGTCAATCCATCCTTCCGCATATAAATCCATCATTTCGGCTGTGCTTGTAGCTCCTAGTTTTCCCAGCGCCTCATCAATATCACTATCCGATGATCCTTTCAATACAGCATTGCCTCTTCCGTCGTATCCTCCTGTTCTCGACTTGAGCATAAGAGGTAATCCGAGTGACGTTGCCGCTTGAAGAATGGCATCTTTGGTGGGGGTAACACGAAATGGTGGAAGCGGAATTTGATGCTCTTGAAAGTGCGTCTTTTGAATGAATTTATCACGGATAATGGCAAGAACTCTACTGCTTGGTTGGACATTAACTCCCTCCTGCTCCAACACTTGTAACGTTTCTACTCCAACATGCTCGATTTCGACCGTCACAACATCACAATTTGTTGCCAACTCACGAAGCTTGTCGGCATCATTGAGTGCTCCTTGAATGATTTTTTCCTTATGAACCACTTGCGCCGCTGGACAATCCAGTCCCAGTGGATCAAGGAATTTCATTTCCATGCCCAATCGGGGTGCTTCCAAGGCCATCATCCGACCCAATTGCCCTCCACCCACACATCCGACCCGAATGGGAGAAGAAGCTGAGATTTCTCGTCGACTGCTGGGAGACATCGTCCACCTCCTAGTGCCTTTTTTCCTTTGTAGAAGTGGTGAAAGATTGGCAAGGAAAAGTAGCGTTCCTCGCAGCAAGTCAAAATGGTTGGTTTGTTCCGAAGGGGTACAAGTACTTTTGACAACCTTTTCTAGACCAAAGAAAGATTCCATTTTTTTCGTGGTCTGATGGGTTTGGTGGTCGACGGCTAGGCGACGATGGTCAAATAACAGGTTCTGAGCTCTTCTGACTTGCAAGGTATCCGCGACTCGGATACAAACATGACTGGAAATGCACCCACAAAATTACTCTTGCTATGTACCTGGTATGATCTATGATGATACTACGCTGAGAGAATCCTTGATCGAAGATGGTCCTTTCATTATCCAGAAGCATTTTGATTCATGTTCTGATTGGTGGTGCAGCTTGCTTTCACACTCAACGTCCTGTAAGAACAAAACCATATATTTTCACACCAACGCCAATGACGGTTCAAGAACCCATCGGTTCCAACCATCATTCACCGTTGTTGATGGCCGACAAGAATGTTCCAAACAGTGCACCCGTATTGAAAATGAACAAGACAAATCCAGAAGTTGAGGATGAGGGTGATTCCGCATGGAAGTGGCTCGTCACATTAGTTCTTCCCTTGCTGTTTGTTTACATATCCAATCAATGGAGTCGATCATCACTGTATTACCTGGTCAATTTTTCCGAAGACGCCACACCCTTGACTGCCATGAATGTGGATATTGGATTTTCCCAATCAGAGTACGGTCTACTGGCTTCGCTGGGCTTCACGGCATTATTCGCCATCGCATCATTGGGAGCAGGAGTGGCTGCCGATAGATTCGATCGCAAGCAATTGACGGTAGTGGCGGCAGTAGGTTGGGGGGTGGCAACCCTCGGGACTGCGGTATCATCGAGTTATACCGAGGTCTTGGGTTGGAGAATCTTCATGGGTCTTGCCTGTGCATTCACAACACCTACTGCCTACACCCTGATCAATGATCGAGTACCAAATGAGCAGAAATCCTTGGCGACTAGTATTTATGGAACGGGCGTGGCATTGGGAGGAGCTCTGGCAGCTCTATCCATTTTGCTCGACAACAACGTCGGCTGGAAACAAACCACTACCATCATATCGATTGTAGCTTTCACATCTGCGATCCTTGCATTCGTAGTCATACCGGGGGATGACAAGCGCAAAGTTGAAACATTCAACACGGCCAGTCAATCTTTCGACGAACAAGAAAAAACTCGATCGATCGTCAATGATATTTCCGAAGTTCTTTCTACAGAACGTGCCAAGTGGCTATTTTTGGGGACATTTCTTCGTTTTGCTGCGGGTTTATCGATTGGTGTTTGGTCGGCATCCTATTACAAACTGACATTTCCCGACAACGCATCCGAATATGCGGTGGCGCAGGCGTTGATTACTGCCGTGGCCGGATCAGCTAGCGGACTGTTAGGGGGAGCAATCGCAGATTCGTTCACAGTCAACTCTGCTGAAAATGAACAAGATACAAGTGGCAAAAAACTCTGGATTCCAGTGATCGGATCGGTTCTAGCCGCCCCGACTTTTTACATGGCTCTGCACACAGATTCATTTCCAATTGCCATGGTCTGGCTATCGATCGAATACCTTGTTGCAGAATGTTGGTTTGGTCCAACCATAAGTGTCATGTTGACCACGGTTGGGAGCAAGGTTGGTGGCACAGCTCAAGGATTGTTCACATTGACGGGAGGGGTGGCAAATTTGGCTCCAACAGCTCTTGGATGGCTTTATAGCAGACAAATCGCCATGGACGAGACACGTCAACTCAACGATTTATTGTCTACAGTCGTTTGCCTCGCCTACTTGTCAAGCGCCTTTTGCTTTGCCATTAGCGCTCAAAAGTCTACAATAAAAGTAACGGGCAAGGAAGCCTAGTAGCATTGAGTCGACTTGACTTAAACACCATCCCTAAAGGTGAGCATTGTTACTTGTATGTTTCAATCGCTGCACTGACATCGCCACTGATTTCAAAATTAAACTGCTTCCCAGTGATCATTTCATACAGAGTAATGTAACGTCGTGAAAGTTCCATGACGAGGTCCCTGGGGGCTTCTGGCAACTCTTCGTCCTTGTAAGGATCACAATTTTCACTGAACCACAATCTCAAAAACTCCTTGTCAATATTTTCTGGTTCTTTTCCGGCAGCGATTCGTTCTTCATACGAGCTGGCGAGCCAATACCTGGACGAATCGGGCGTATGAACCTCATCAATAAGGAGGATTTCATCCGTTTCTAGATCTCGACCAAACTCATATTTAGTATCCACCAAGATAAGTCCATGATCCGATGCAATGGCCTGGCCACGGGCGAATATTTTCAAAGCAGCATCCGCACAAACATCCCAGTCTTCTTGTGTCATCCATTTCTCGTCAATGATTTCCTTGGCGGAAATGGGTCGATCATGTTCTTCTTCCTTCGTCGTTGGAGTCAATATATTCTCCTTGAGTTTTTGATTTTTCGTCATGCCCTCGGGAAGCTCATGTCCACAATAGTTTCGAACACCATTTTGATAATTCTTCCAGATTGAAGTTGACGTCGATCCGGTCATGTAAGATCTAAAGGATTGGGTGGTGAGAATCATGTGATATGAAAGCAAAAAGGTATAGCACATCAAGTAGTCCCTGGCTTTTGGAACGTACCGTACAACAAACTCAATAGGAAAAGGCTGGCATTTTCTAGAAATGGTCACGTATGGATGAGGAACGGCGATGACGTGATTGGGAATTATGTCCTTGGTTTGTTCGAACCAAAAGGCACTGGTCAAATTGAGAACTGCACCTTTGAATGGGACAAGGGCTAGGTGTCGATCAAAACCTGATTGTCGATCGGTTGTGACTAATGCCAAACGTTGTTCATTCAATTCAATCCGATCGCGTACTTTGCCTTCAATGGCAGAAGCCACACCACTTCCAGTAACTTGCAACTTTTGGTCGAAACATTGGGCAATAGCTCGATGGTACTTCCAAGATTGTGTTTGCAATTGAGCATCATCTACCAACTTGGCTTGCCGTCGTTCCATGGTAGCTCGACGAACTCTTGCAGCTACCAAATCGCACCCCAAGCTGCACCACTTGGCAATGACCCACGCAATTTCCTTGGGCGAAGCCGTGGCATCGACTTCCAAAACAGGATACGGCGATTCCTCCTGCACCAGTCCCGCTGCAGCAAGAAGACTTCCCGACCAAAAGACCCAAACCGCACTGGTAGACGATTCACCTGAAACGCTTAACAATCGGTCGATCGGAGCCGAGGAAGAACGAATAGTGATATCGACGATCCCATATCTCTTGGAGAGCTCCTGTGCCACCAATTCCGCACTGGCAATACAAGCCTCCGATGGGACAGCAAGGAACACTCGCACTTTGGCACTAGTCATTATTCTGAAATGATGAATTGTGAGTGGCTAGTAGTAGTAACTATCGATGAACCAACACTGTCTGACTGTGAGATAGGATATCGATCTATCGGTAAGGCAGTTGTTTGAGAACTCGCATTGATGTGATGGGTCCGCAAAAAAAGTGTGGCCAGCCTTGACAAGATTCACAGACAGAAGGACAGTCATGGACGTTAACTTGACGTTGAATCTGACGTCGGCGGCAACACGTCATGGAGTCACTCATGCGTTTTTTATCACTATACTACCAGCACAAGTGCTCTACCTGGTACCAGGTACCAGTTACCAGTACCTGGTACACAACAAAAACAAAATAAAATGAAACGGGCTACTGGTAGTACCTTGTATCAACAACAGAACAAGAAGAGAAAGTAATCAACACCATGTCGGACTCTTTCCTTTCCTCCATGACTTTTGCTTCTCATGAATTTCGTGCGAGTCGCGAAATGGGATGTGATTGTGATGAGTGTGGTACAAGCACCAACGGGGCTAGCATGACTCGATTCGTGTCACCCGAATTGCTAGCCTTGGTCCGTGAGAAGAAACGACAACGATTGGAACAGCGTCCAATCCAACGAACCCAAGTTCGCGTCCTTGTTCAGCGTGGACCTGAGAATATTGCAGCTCTATGGCATTGGACCCTTCCCTTGAGTGCAGAACCCCTGGTGGAGTTTGGATCATCGCACCGAATCATTTGGGTGAAACGATTACCAAACCATCGGATGCTTCGTTCTATTGGAAAAGGCATTATTGGATCAAGAGATGAAGAACTTTCTCGAACAGATCTCCTCGATTGGATCGAGGGAGGTGTTATTTTGTGCCGAGCAATGGTGGAAAGGCGGTGGGTTGGATTCATCAGACCATGTCGAGTCAGGATGATTCAAGTGCCGACAAGGACCCAAAGGGACATGTTGAACTCATTATTGGAAAGGTTCCTTCAGACAAAGTTTACGAGGATATATCCGATTCTTGGCCAACGTGGATGTGTTTATTGATTCAGCAATGTCGCCGTGGAGTAGAACGACTGACAGAATCCGAGGGAAAGGACAATTTTTTGTTCTACAAATACGACGAATCCGACGAGCACACTCTAAAGTTGAAAGATGCGTTAAGGCAAGCTACACAACCTACTGTGCCAGAGGAAAAGTCCGCACCAGCAAACACTGATACAACGAGTGGTCAATAGCTACCAGGTATACACCAGCGGGCGAGGACTGTCAAAGTGCATCGAGTATCATTTGATCCAAGAATTCATTGGAGTAGAGCTGATAGGCCAAATCTGGCACTTTGATTGCCGACTGTGCTGCCTGTGCCAGATCGTGACTATAAAAGGCCAAGCCAGCCTTGCAAACTTCTTGTCGAGCGAATCGCATAAAGGATGTTTCGAGACTACTCCCTGCCATTGTGGATTGACCCGTCTGCATGGAGAGTGGCGCTCCAGCAAGTCCCTGTATCAAAAATTTGGCCAGTGTGACAAATACCTTTTTCATTCGGTCATCCAATAGCTTTAGCACCGGATCTTCTCCCTGCAACACGGCTTGTGTTTGACCGCGTAAGGTTTCAATGAGCAATGGTTGCAATGGTAATCCTTTGTTCCAGTTTTGTGTCAAGGCAATCAAAGAGTCAGCCACGGCTTCCTCATAAGCTGGAATGGTTGAATATCTATGAATGTCATTCATGGTTTGTACAAGCGATGCACCCTGTTGTTCGTCTTGCAAAAGAGCGTTGGCGTTGTGGCGGCCGAGTGCTTGCAAGGCATGCCAACCAAGTGAACAGCCGGCCGCAGCGGTACGAGTCACCTTTCGAATGGATTGAAGTGTCTCCAAATCCAAGGAGAATATTTCTGGCAATTGTGTCGGGTGTTCGGTTTGAAATAGGATGGATTGAATCCAACCCGTTGCTACCAAAAGGTGTCGTTCCTTGGAGGATTGTCGAAGGATCTCTTTCTCCTGTTGCTGGAGCGGCTCGACCACAGTCTGAATCCATTGATGAGTAAGTGGAGGTGTCCAAGAGAATCTAGTCTGGAATTCACGTCGTTCGATCAAGAATCCTTCTCCTGTAGAATGCAATCTTGGTGCCACTACTTGTGTCAAGTAAAAGTCGTGCTTTTCTTGGGAACAAATTTCGGCTTTATCCAGCAAGTAAAGTAGAGAAAGAATCCAAAAGGACCAATCGTGAGAAAGATTGTTAACGTTAACGTTCCCGTTTCTGTCCTCGACGTGCGCGATCCATTGGCAGGTGGTTTCCGATCGTATAGTTGATTCCAATTGTGCCAAGGATCGAGCGGCATGAAGAATCTTGGATTCCCATTCGAAATGTTCGCCATGTCCAGCCTCGGGAGGTGATGGATCTGGTAGGGTCGAATGTAAATCTGGTCGATTAGGAACAAGTTTTCGAATTGCTGTATGCATTTCTAGGAGGAGATTGTAAAGTGGTAGCCATGATTGTCTGCTTTCGATCGAGTCTCTAATGTGATCATGAACGGCTCGCTTTACCGCACCATTTGCATCGTCATTGTGTAATACCAATGCTCTGAATTGTTGAAACGTGAGATTGGGTATTGTTGTTGTTTTTCTCAACGTATCGAATTGAGTGGAGTCGGTTAACAGAATGCGATGCACTAACTGTAAAGTAAGGGCAAGATCCGGGTTGATGTCATTATCTCGCGTTGGTGGAAGGTCTGAGATTTGTCCTTGCATTTGAATCTCCAGAATAAAATGAAGTTGTTGTATTGTACTAACGTTAGTAACTTGCAAATATGTCGGTTTCGCGTTTTGTTCGATTGTGAACCTACAGTGTGCCAGATACTACCTGACTTGAGTATGTACCAGGTATATGTTGATAGCAAAATGAATTTCACCGTCGGTCAGACAGACAGATCAGCAGCCTTCGGACTCAAATGACTCTCGGGACACTCGTTTGTACATCGTATTTTGGCAACTCGAAAACCATCTATGAGCGAGCATGCACCTGGTCCTTGTACAGTACAAGTACTTTGTTGCGAAGAGACCCAACTTGTACAAGTACTTTCTGTGCCTATATTCAGTACAAGTAACTGGAAAAAGCACACTACTATGGATTCACAAACAGCAACACCAGCAATAAAGTCTAACTCGCCATCGCAACCGAGACAGAAGACGCAACGATCATGCCTCTTGGTACAGACAGAACCGAAGTTGGACGACGCGCGCGAGTTGGAAACAATTCTTGTCACGAGCCTCCGAGCTCTATTTGGGGAATGGGAACATCACAGTTGTCGAATCAAGGTAACAAGAGATGACGAAACGATGTTTCGTGTGGAATGCCTGGACACATCCGTAGCAGCTGTCAGAGCAGCATTAACCATGGTCACTCCACCAGCCTATCTCGACTCAACATTGTTTCGCTTGGATGTCGTGGAAGTGCAAACCATCGCCATTGGACGGACCAAGACGGGTACATAACAGTATCGTAGGGAATGGAGGGAGGGACAAGTAATCCGGTCACAGTCCCCCCTTCAGCATTTGTCGTTGTCGTGCACCTCGGATAGGTGACAGCACTTCCGTTGAGAGCGTTGCAACGGCCAAGATACCCCCACAAGCCGACCTTCAACGCTAACATACCCTCTATGGTTCAATGGCCTCTAGATTTGGTGACTTGGTGCTGTACAAGGAAGATTCCGAGTTGTGCCCATCAGTCCCATTCTCCCATACTTCTGCGGTTTCGCCAAATCCCAGTCCGTGCCCATTTCTTGCAAACCACTGTCATTACTGTTACTCGTCGGCATCCTTACCCAACAATACAATAATAATGAATTGGACTGACTTTCTCCCAGCGGCTATTAGAGACATGCATGTTCCTTCCAGTGAATGGGAAGAAGCAAGTCGATGGTCGGAGAGCTCCTTCGAATATGCCAACGCTGAACCGACCGTTAGCGCTTCCTACGAACAAGATGACTTCTCCGCACGTCAGAGAACGCTAGAGGACGCGTCTTCTGTCGATATCAGTTATTATGGAGCGGATTACTATAGTCGTGACGATGTCGATACAATCTTTGATGACGAAAGGGAATGGGTAGAACCCCGCCAGGCAAGACACCCACCTTCCCGCGCCAATATTGTGCTCCGTCGAAAACCTCAAGAGAAAGAAGCGGCGCCCACTATCCGAATACCCTTTCTCAGTGATTTGTTTGACATGGCCTTGTCGAACCCTACCCCAAAGAAGAAATTTACAAGGCTATTGGTACCCATCGGCCTTCCACAACCACCTTCACTACTTGATGACGAGACGGATATCTATGACTTGCCAAGTCCACCATCATTAGTTTACGAATATCATGTTTTGGAATAATTGCATAAAACACTATAGACGTCACACAACCATGACTACCTGGTACGGGAACTGGGAATACACTTGTACTCTTTGGTCTCTGTTGAGCAGGGAAGTGTAGTACTGCTTCCAAAACCATGGGCAGGGTCCCTAAACATTTTTATATTGCGAGAGATCTTTAAAATCTCCTCGTTCCTCCATTATTCTAGCATAACGTTTGCCACGGTCTAGGAGATCCCATATCCCCTTCGAATTCAGTGTTTCAATAAAACTCAAAATACCTTGGGATGCCATGGAAGGATCCTTTTTCCAATCCACAAACAAAACTGGACTCTCTTGCTCTGTCTCTTGGCACTGGTAATCTTCCCATGTGCTCCGAAAACTTCCATCGATGTATACCTCTCCACGAAACTCGGATGTTAATTTGCCATCCAAAAACCAAGGCTGGCGGCGTGGTATGGTAGGTTGTTGTGTGGTGTAATGCATGCCATGTCAACAAGGATAAAAGTATAAGGTGAGAGTCGTGGCATCCACTGTGCAACTACCAGTACAGTACAAGTACATGGTCATCTCGGCAACCGTACACCAACTGACAACTGACACGTACCAAATGGACACTTGCCATGTTGCATCGAATCAAATCTTGTTTACTCTCAAACCTTGAAACCTTGGTTTTTCCTAATGATGGAACTGGTGTCACTAAAAGTAACAATCGCCCTTGGACAGAGGATATGGATTCTGGTAGTAGAGTATCTAGCCATTCTTCAATCATGGGACCCCAAATTCCCTGTAATCCCCAAGGTCGATCCCAAACTCCTGCCTTTGTGGCCAAGGCAAGTGCCAAATCGGTGGCCTCGTAAAAATCAACATTGGTCGCAGTCAAGGTACTTGTCAAGGCGCCCGCTGAAGCACCCGCAAATCTACAACGCGACAAATCATAACCTTGCTCACGCAAGTAACAAACAACTCCAATAAAAGAATATCCCTCCACTGAGGCAACGACGTTAGAAGTGCTTTCCGAATACACACATGCATCGCGTGTTCTACAAGTAATGACACGAAAATAGACACTCTACAGGCCTTCGACGCACCCAGGAAAGACTAGCTGAGGCTTTTGTGCCCTACATTGGGTGTTCCATTCTCTTGCGATTTGGTGCCGTGGCCAAACAAAGCCCCATATAACAGGACAAATACCTAGCACCAATGTTAGATAAGATGCATTCCAAACCAAGGTACCTCTCATGTTACGACAGTGCTAGATAGACCATGCAAGGACCTTGTTCGTACCCGATCCATGCGGAAACGTTTGCTTTTTCCAATTGCAACAAGTTTTCCCGCCCACCGTTTAGTACCGGCAACCGGTAACTGTGACTACCACTACCGGCTTTCTGTGGACGCAAGGGGCCTTACCATGTACCTGGTACCTGGTACCTGGTATACCTGGTATACCTGGTAAGTACATACTGGTACCGGATGTTGGGGGAGGGGGCGGGTACCAGGTACCTGGTACATACCTGGTAAAACGTTACAGTGTGCACCGGTCGCCAGGCGCGTCGCCGTTTGTTTCATTTTCGTTGTTTTGTTACATACTAACTGGTAAAGGTAAAACCGAAACCGTTAACACCCCTCGCGCGTACCAGGTACCATTGCGTGGATTTTCTTTTATCTGGTACGTTTGTTGCCGGTGCGGGTTTGCAGTTAAATTAAAAAATCTATCAGAACAGCAACGGAATATTTGCAAGGTCCCTCGAAAATCGATTTTTGATGCATCGCATTCAGTTAGAATCAACAGCACACTGTCGCATTTACTGTTTGAACAACGATTGGTTTGGTGGCACCATACGACGCTCGTTTCCTTACTATCCCTTTGCTTCATATTCTATTGTTCACCAAACAAAGAACCAAGATGAGATTAGCTACCGCCATTGCCTTTCTGGCCCAAATTCAACCAATTGCGACAGAAATGGTTTCTGAGCCAGGTCATACAGTCGACTTCAGCGGACGAACTGAGGGCAAGAAACAAAGTATACAATCGAATGATTTAAAGACCCTCTCGCTTCTCGAAAGGGCAAAGACAAGGTATACAAATCGCATCGAGATACCTCCACTCGTCCTGCAAAACTTACACGAGGATGAACAAAAAAATGAAGCACGAAACGAATGCGACCCCACGTCCCCAGATGCTGATGTCGGTCTTTTGTCCTGCGGCATCGATAGTGAATGTGTAGTGGACCCATCCGCGCGAATGGGTGGAGTGTGTGTCCAAAGAATGGCAGCGCCTGTAATGTCCCGTCGTCTTCTCGAACAAAGTCAAGGCGTCAACCCTGGGCGAGCCTTCACTTACTGCGACAAGTCATCTTCCTACTATGGTCTTTTGAACTGCGACTGCTCTGGTATGAATCTCAACACAGGGGTGGGATCCTTTTCATGTCAATATGACTACTGCTTCGGCAATGCTTCTGCATGTTGCAGCGATACCTGCGCAACAATTTCTGTGACCTACAGTACGGACGGACAAGGTAGCTTCACTGACGAGGTTTGTTACACATTTGAGACTCCATACGTGCAATCTTTCTGTTTTGGTCGTCATACAAATAAAGCAGATGAATCCACCGATTGTTTTGGATCGTTCAATGGAAAAGATTGTAATTCCTGTGTCGCTCAAAACGCGAGCTGTACAAGATTCGATTGTGGAAACACAGGGCTGGGTAAAGAGGAATTCTGTGTGGAAGACTTTTACCCACCAATTCTGACTAGCTGCTATTCTGAGTGTTCGACATGCTCAATCTGTCCAGGAGTAACGGACCAGTCTGCAGTGGTCAAAGATCACTCTTTCATGAGTTTCACTAATTTTACTTGTGGTTACGTCGACTACCTTGGCGGACTTGGTTTTTGGGGTGGGTCACAAAATGAGACATGTATTCAAATAAGGAATGTCGCTGCGAAAGACTGTTGTGTGGCAAATCCAGAAGGCAATGTATCTAGCTTGCCAACCCCCGCTCCCACAACACTTGTTCCAGTCCCTGCGACAACCACGGGTCCCACTTCTGCGCCCGTGGAGTCACCAACTGGAACGATTTTGCCTACTGCTGGCCCAGAAGTGAGCCCTGCCATACCGCCCACGTGGCTGGACTTCTCATCTCCTAGTCCCAACAATATGCCTACAGAAATGCCTGCGACGACGTGTGGTATTCGCATACAAACGGCAAAATGTAAGGAGCTTTTGCATGCCCACAAAGGTGTAATACCATGTAGTTGCCAGGATAATTGCATCACATTCATCGACGATAAATTCGACAAATGTGACGCTGGAACCAGTATTGCTGGATCAGGAAGTATCGTTGCTGGATGTACGTTCGAGATGGCAGATCAAGCGGACTTCAGTTGTTTCGATTGGAACGAAGCCGCCCAGGGGGATTCTGACGCTGGGAGTCAACTGTTTTCTTCATACTCCAACTTTCTATTGATGGCACTTCCATTCTTCGGCTTGGCGTTCGATATTTAACTTTCCTTGCGAAACAAGAAATGAATCTCCACCACCTGTTCCACCACACCCTGTAACCTAGATTTTTTAGACCCGTTCATGCAATAATAACTACTAGAGGTCAACATTGCATTCAGCCATTAATGCTTGAAACGGTTTCAAATAGCACATGAATATCAACCGTAATAAAGTCGTTGCTTTACTTTACCTACAAGGCGTTACTCCCGGTAATTTTAAAAACCGAAACGTGATGGTCGTTTAGGATCATTCTTGGAGTGAATAGTCATAGATTTCTTCGTTTGCTCTAACCAGTAGTGCCAATCATGCATTTCAATTGGAGAGGTCAAACGAAAGGTGCATTTTTTGGTTCTTTGTGAATCTGCAGCAGCTTTCATAACTTTCATGAAGCCGTTCCTCCCACCACCACCGTCCGAACTTACAGGTTTGTCCTCGGTAACCTGTAAATGACAGTTTTGAGCCTTTGGAATAACAAATGTAGAGTACTTCAATGAGACTGTGAGGGTTGGAATCATGTTCTTGTTAATTTCTTCCTTTCTGGGCCAATGATTCGTTGGGTCAAACTCAGTTTTAGGACAAAGAGCACTGAAGGCTTTTTGTGGACTTTGATCTACCGGTACTGTGGTGCTTCCCTCTGGAAGGGTGAAAACATGCAGGTTTCCTTCCGACGTTACAACCACCAGAGCTGCTTTCCACGATGTGTTAACCATACCCATAATGCCTCCAGTCTGTAATTCCACAACTTTGGAGGTCAGAACCCAGGAGCTTTCAAATGGGTTACCAAAAGCCACTTCGATTCTTTCCAATTCGCCATCGTCGTTTTTACTGATTTTGGAACGGTTCATAATGGCTGATCGGTGGGATGCACCTCGCTTCAAATGGTCGCGAGAACGATCTCGAATAGAGTTATCGATGATGGCTTGCAAGGAATCCTCATCGATACGAAGGCCCACTAAATCGTCCAGCACGGTCTTGAAGTGTTCAGGCAACGCAATAAGCAACCTTCGTTGTCGTGGAACGAATGCCAACATCAGTTCCTGGAGTTTTCGAAAGCGTTGCTCTTCTAGAGTCGTGATCCTTTTTCCAAGATTGCCGAATTCGTTGGCAGCAACTCCGTACACAGCCTGCTGATATGTCACCGCGGACCTGTAGTACATTTCAACAAGCCAACCATCCTCTACCGACCCGAGCTGTTTAAAAGTTGATTTGACGATGGGTGAATTGACCGAGGATACGATGAGTCCTTCGCCTTCCCTAGAAGTTAGCAAACCGTGCACACTGCCTGTACCAGGAGTTAACGATGAATGCATACTCCCACCATGTTGACTGCCACCGTGCATGCTGCCATGGACGGTATACTCCATCAAGTCGCCCGTCACCATGGCATCAAATACATCTATCAGGGTGGAGGTAAGTTGAGAATCATGGGTCAACAGGAAAGTACAATGGATCGCGCGAGTGGCATGTTGTTGAACTTACCCCAAATATTTTTGAGTTCGATTTCTGACCTCTTCAACTCTGCGATGATGCTGTCACCAAGGGTTTCAAACTCCCTCCCCTGAGCCTGAATCTCCTGATAGAGCTGGGACAATTCTGGTATTATTTCGTCGTCAATATGTTGCGAGGTTTCTCGAAAGTTGTTCGCCAATCGGAGCTGAGCCTCCAAGATGGAACTCAGTAGAGGTGATTGTCCCGAATCTGTGAATGAGTCCTGCGTTTCAATAGAATACTCCTGTGAATTCCTTTTTTTGTGTAGCCGGTTTTGTAAGAAGGAATTGCTGACTGTTTTTCCCGCATCATCCAGAAGTTTATCATCATAGACAGTTTGAGTTAAATCCGCAAACAGGCTGCCAGCTTTAGAAAAGCCTTGGATGAATCGCTCAGCAAGTTTGATCTCGTCAAGGCCTTCCTTCAACAGTGATCGAAGCGCATTCCACTTTTCTCCATGCCAATTGAGGAGATTCGACATTTCTGAGCGACGTTTGGATTCCCATGCAATAAGGTCATTATGAACTTGGATTCGTAGAGTGGGGTCGACTCCAGGATAGCTGTGGTGCAACTTGATGGCACCAGTCCCCGAGCTCTCTTCACTCACTTGCGATTCAAATGATTTACTTTCGGCAACAACTTGTTGTATTCTTGGAGGAGTAGAAATTGGATTTTGGTTATCGGTACCAATTGCCGTCCAACCAGGAGGATCCACCTGACGGGATGAAGAATTGGATTCAAAGTTGGTCTCCTCGACCTCATCAATTGACTTCATTGCCATAAGAGCGGCAGCTGAAATTGCTGCAGCAGATTTCTGTGCTGCAGCGGCTGCCGCAGCAATGTCAGAGGCATCGTCATCTTGACGCAGAGAGCCTCGCAGTCCTATATCTCCTAGCTCCGGGTTGGTGTCAAAGGATTCAATTGGATCTTGTTCTTGGTCCACTTCTTGTTCCATGGATAGAGTTGTAACATTAGGGTCGATGAATTGAGCGGGTGTAGTACTCGTCCTCGTGATAGGCTCATCCAACGCCGAGCGTCTTCGAATCTTCGGTGTTTCCCATGGATGCTCGGACGCCCGTCGATTCGATTCTCGTCGTAGATTTGGTGCTTCAAGATTTGCATCATCGTCTGATTTTTGTTGTTCGTCATGGTCCACGATATTTCCATTCTCATCGTAGTAGCGATGATCATCCAGAAAGGCCATTTCGGCTGAGTGTACCGAAACGTCTGATTCATCATCCTTCAGGTAATTTTCATCTCTTTGTTCCGAAAGTTTGTCCGAAACGTCTTTGTGGGGCTCGCTAATCTCTTCTACCGGTGACGACGTTTCTGTAGAAGTCAGCGTTACCAATTGTTGGGGTGACGATGGAGTAAGCACGTGTGAAGGCTGTGTCGGATTCTCGGTGACAGTTTCGTGTTCTTCGAGATCCTGGACTTTGTATCCCTCTTGAGGCAGGAAACGAGGTGGTGGTGGTGGAGTTTTCATGGGGTCTGATGTGGGCTGCGATGATGTTTTTGCTTTTGGTTTGAGGTCGTCTTGTTTCGGGTCAGTGATTGGTTTTGACTGTGACACTCGAGAATCGCCGGCGGGAGATTGGGATGTGCGTTTTTTGTGGTTGCCGACTTCAATATTCTCTGGTACCACCTTTTTGTGAGTAGGTGTCCCTGTTCCAGACTTGTGGCTTTCCAGTTTCTCTTTCTTGGCACGAGCTTTTTTGATGAGTTGCTTGAGATCTTCATGTGCCTTCTCCTGTGCATATCCTGGGCAGAAATAATATCCGCCTGTGGGTGCCCCAGTGACCGACAAGATGCGGTCCTCGTGTCGAATGTCCAAGTTAAGTTCTTGGAGTTCGTGCTCGGTGATGCTGATGGGAACTCTGTGTTTTTGCGCAGCACCGGAAGTAAGAGGGTTTTCGTAGAATGCCTTGACCACCGCGGGATGGAAGTGGTGAAGGGCGACATAGCGGCGATCTTGCATGTTTTCCAAGGCTTCTACGTCCAAAGAGGGATTCTGACTCTTGAGGTGTCGGATGTAGGCCGCCCGGAGATTGTTACGGAAGACATATTTGTAGGCCGGAGGATTCTTGCGGTACCGCGGAAGCTCAACATAGTAGCAACGCGGGTCACCGAGAAGTCGAAAGGCTTGTGTCATGCCCACGCAGGCGAGGCCTCTTCCACAGGCGCATTCGCGAATGTGCTTGCTGGCACTGTGCTTGCTTTTGCTAGTATTTTCGCTGCCGCTTCTATCGCCGGGACTACGGCCGTCGTCTTTTTCCCTTCGTGGACTGCGATGATGATGATGACGATGATGATGTTGCTGTTGTTGTGGCTGCTGGGGCCTCGAACTTTTACTCGTAGGATCCATCTCGCATCAAAACACCAAAACACGATACAAGATCGGCGATACTCGATACGCTGTACTCTCTGTAGTTAACACTAGAGATCACTTGTGGGAGGTACCCACCCGTTGTGTCTTGGATGAATGAGGGTTGAGATGATGAGGGCCACTACAAGGCATGTACATGTACGATTGACAGCAGGAGCGTGGCGCCAGCTTGGCTCGAGGAAAATTTCGATAGAGACACACAGTCGTAGGAAAAGATCGTGCCGCCCATCCGCTCGTTGAGAGAGTCAACGGAGTTGTCACTTATGAGGGACAGGAAAAGTAACTGTTGTTTACCGATGAAATGTTGCCTCGTCCGTTTTCCACAAGGGGCACAGCAGCCAGTCTTCATCTTGTTTCCAGTTGCTTGGTACTCAAAACTTGCGTGGGTGTTCACTTTCGTTTAGGAGATTACCCAGGCCTCTCCTTATATGCCCGGTGCACATATTTACTTATGGAATGACTCGATGACGTTGGGTCTTGGGTGGACTGGAGAGGACAAATCTTTTTGCATTCGAATCCAATGCCTTCGGTCCCCGGATCTTCCCAACTGCAATTTTAACTGATAGTTTAACTGTAATCCCGATCAAGTCAGGGACTGTCGACGCAGTACCTGCAACCGCAGAAAAGGAAAGGAATCTTGCTGCGTACCCATCGCTTCCATCCTCTAAATACAACTTTTAAAATGTTAAGTACACATTCGCAACGCTGTTGAATTCCATTAGATTAACATATGTGAATGTATAAAATGGGTATGATTCGTGCGAACCCCTCACTCGCGAAATCGGCATACTATCAGGATCAGATTGGCTAGTTCCAAAGACAGCACCCATCCGTTTGAACGACAGGTAGCCTGAAAACGTGTGCACAATTTATTCCCCGCCGCGATTGAGGTCTTCGTCGAAACCGTAGTACCAAGCAGCAATTAAAAATGACCATGTTCACCAACATTGCCATCCTTGCCTTGAGCCTTTTTGCTGCTGTTGAAGGTTCCGTTATCGACCACAGCAACGGAGATGTTCCCCTAGATTCTTTGGCCGGCCGCCACTTGATGCAAGAAGCCCGAAAGCTTGCCAATAACAACAACAATAATAACAACAACAACAACCAGAATGCAGACCTGAGCTTCCTCTCGGGATACAGCGTCAAGTTCCAAGGCTGCCACCATGTCCAGCAATGGAACGAAAACGCAGACGACGAAGAAGATGTACGCATCATGACTAAGCGTTTGGTTCGCTTCCGACTCTGCCTTACCAACGAGTGCTCGGGCGACCTTGGTGGCTGCTCGTCGCACTACGGAGACTACGTTGTCGACATGGAGACATACTTGGAAGCCTACTACACCGCGATTCAGGGCAACAATAACAACAATGGCAACAACAACTATAACTACATGTCCTGCAACCAATTCAACGCTCGTCGTGACTTGGCAAACAACAATGCCAATGGATACTATGGTGACCAAAGCGTAACCTACTACGTTGGTCCCTACTGTGGGGATCAAGGAGGTGAAATTCGTTTGGGATTGTTCACTGACGATACTTGCACCACCTTCGCCCAGTCCCAATACGCCATTCAAGGCCTTCCTTACACCACCCAGTCCATGGTCTCAATGTCCTGCATGACCTGCGGCTCTTACGCAAACGGTGCTTACGCCGTCAGCGACTTCTGCACTAGCATCTACGAGATTGCTGGAAAGTGCGAGAGCAAGATGAACATCTACTACCCCAACGAAGCGGCTTGCTCCTACATCGCTGGTATCAAGGTCATTCGTGAGGACGGTGTCATCCGAACGGCAGCCACCAAGAAGTCCAAGGCTGCATCTATCGCCATTGGATGCTTCCTCACTGTTGCTGTGCTTCTAGCTGGATATGTTTACTACCTCCGAACCAAGCTGAGTCGTGCCAGGATCAACCTGAATGCTTCATCTGCGGTAGCTTAAATCACTGCAACTCGATTCCACTGGGGATTTTGTTATTGTTGCAAAGTTGTACAATGAATTCAGTAAACACTAATATGTGAACCTAAAACTTGAAAAATCAATATACCGTTATTATGAGAACAGTAGACTATGACTAACTGTAAAGCCTCATACGATACATTTGTGTCAAGTGTCAATCAAACGCACAACTTCAATCACATTACTCCTTCACGTCTCGGGCAACAGCCATTCCTTGCGCGAAAAGGGTGTTCGTCGCCACTTACGCTATCCTTTTTGCTCGAGATGATTTGCTGTCGATACTACCGGTATCAGTACTGCCAATGAATCCGCTAATCCCCCCCCAAAAGCTCCACATTCTCTGTAGGAAAAAAAGAATTGAACATAAAGTCGTTGATCTGTTGGCTCATCTAAGGACTTTGAGGACTCCATCTACTCATCATAGCCATGGTCACATTGAATCGGGCCGACTACTTAATATTACAGCGAGAGTACAACAACTGTAAGTAGTAGGTAACTGTAAATTCTCGTATGTTACATTTGCCAAATCAAGCGCAACATCCAAGCATCACTCCCTCGCTTGTCGGGCAACACAACCCTATCAAGCCATTCTTTGTGCAAATAGGATGCTCATCGCAACTTGCATTATCATTCTTGCTCGACGACAAAGTAGCTGTCGATCTGCTTTCGACGTTATCAGTATTAACAATAGATCCGCAACACCCCAAAAATATACCATCCGCTGTAGGACAACAGAGACCGCTCAAACTTGCTTCGTTGCACTGCCGATGTGCACTGCACGATGCCTCCGATGACGTCGAAGATTTCGTCGTCTTCTTCACTGCAATGGTCACATTGAAATCTGGTCGACTACTGATCCAATGCAGCACCTGGCTCTTGCTTATTGCCGAATCCAACTCATAACTCACAAGACCTTGGGCGTCCTCCCATGCCTTGTTAGAGTCGACAATAGCCGATATTGAAACTGTATATCCTCGCCAGGCCATTTCGACCTCCCCTCGGGAATCCACAAGGTATTTCAACTCACGCTCCACATAAAACTTATCAAACAATACAGCTGTCGCTGCCGTGATTGGAATGGCATTAATCATATGAACATATAATGGGTCGTTGCCAAACCAAGTATTCACGGCAACATCCATCATGCCCACATTGCCAACCATGTAATTCGCTTGAAAGGTGGCACTATAGACGGGTGACGCCGCAAGAGACTTGCCGAGAGCAGTTTTGGGGATCATGTGCCAGTATGTTTGTGCTCCCCGAACTTCCATGGCAAAGAGCAAACGAGCGAAATCGGTCAGATCCGATCCGACCATTCCATTGCCATGACGGACCAGAGACCACAAATAGGCCCCGTAGTAACAATTTACAGCTTCACTCGAGCTTTCTTGCGATTTTCCATCTCCAAAAGGAAACATTCCAGTGGCAAAGGAATGACCATCAAACCAAGATTTGTGTCTTGATAATGGAAAGAGGGCATTGCTAGCAAAGACAGTTTTCGACTCGCCGTTCGTGGAATGGGCCACATCGTGAAAGATGGCATCGACATGACTACCAAACCTGTCTACAAAGGTCGGATCTAACTTTGCCATGATAGCAGATGCGTACAGCAGATAACCATAGTGAAAGTGATGGTCTAAGGGAGAATACCATGATCATTGTGTGAGTACAACGAAAGTGAAGCTATTGACAGTGAGATACGGGTTTCGAACCCCGAACGACTTACCGTTGTACCGCCCGTTACCAAAATCAGCACTTTTGTCAGTCAAACCATTCTTCGATACGAGCCCACCCATATTGGCATCGTACAACAGATAATCAGCGACTTGACTTGTCAGGAAATTTTCAAGATAGGACAATAAGAGCTCTGTCACCTTTGATGTGGTAGAAGCTTCATCATCGTCGTTGGCTTGAGATTCCTTGCCATTTTCCAATCTACTTGCAATGTGGGCAAGTTGGGCTAATCGAGCCACTTGTTTTCCGTACCCATAAACATTCTCATCGTTTGTTGGAAGGACTCTGTTCATGTCATCGATCACCTGGTCTAAGATGGTCTGACGGACCCCTGGATCGAGATCACGGTAGGGGGAATCATCAAATTCTAAATCCGGTAGTGATTCTTCTAAAGCCCAATCCGATCCAACAATCGGAATTAGCGGTCCCTTGATGCAACTGTACGACAAATCGAATCGCTTGCCGCTAAGTTGAACTGACTTTGGTAGGGTCTGCGCATGGTGTGGAAGTGCCAACATCAATAGACCCGTTGCCGCATTATTTGTTCGATACGATGAATCATCTGTCATACTACTAGTGGCAAATGAAAAATGGAGAGTGGCTCTGCGAGAGCTAGGCGTTGTTGAATTTGATATCTTGTTTTTCGATGGTACGGTAGGTTGGGAGTGGAAATCCCAGCTAACTTGGGCTCCTGTTGGGTAAACACCGGCATGGTAAATGAGGCGTCGGAGACCGGTTGAGATGAATGTAGAGGTGTCTGATGCTTCCTCTGCCGGGATGTAGGCGATTCTCAATATTCCTGTGAATGGTGTCGTAGACGTGATTGTTGTTCGTTTCGAGTTGTCCAGCACAAGGTTGATGGGCTCCGAAGCGAACAAAATCCAGTAGGCGCCTTCTTGTGAGGAAATCATAAATTGAACACCTCGCATGGAAGTCTTTTCGCTTCCTTCCTGAAATGAAAGTCCAGCAGGGAACGTTAGTTGCCACAATGGTTAAATGTATACGAAACTGGGTAACATACCCCTAAACTGCACACTCCAAAAAGACGTCGTCGTCCAGAATCCTCATCGTCTTCATCGTCAAAGAGATCATGAAAGTCTTCCATTTCATCTCCTGGGCACTGAACGGATTTGAAAGTACTCAGGGCTTGAATAGTCGGTGTTGCATTAAGATACTTGATTGTAGTATATGGGCTTCCCTGTACAAGAGTTGTTTCAAACTTGCTTTCAGCCGTAGCGATGAATCGAAGTGTCACACTCAACGGGTCAAATCTTGTCAGGTATCGTGAAGTGACGGCTTCCTTTGTCGACAGTGTAAGGTCAGGAGCAAAAGGATCGGCAATCCAGTGGTGGTCCTTATCTTCAACTCTGTGTGCTGCCGGATACGAAAGTTGAAGCGTTGCATCTGACCATTTGTAGGCGTACGGATATACAACGATTGGATACGAATAAACCGATTCTGGCGACGGGACCACAAGATTCGTCCAGAATGCTCCTGTAGGAAAGGGGAAATTAAAAGTTCGTTGCTCACCGTTGGAGATCAATGTGGGGTGAAAGAGATTCACGTTAAGAAGGCCATCTACCGGGTCTCCGTAGTCTGCTCTGTTGACTTTCTCGAAGGGTATCTCGATAATTTGAGTTTCAACAATGGAACGCGAACTTTGCGGAATCATTAGAATGAAGAAAATGCTAACGGAGGCTGCCAACAACAAAATGGAAAGGACTCGGCCAAGCCCATTTCTTGATGAGAGCTTTGCACCAGGGAGCCAAGATTTGCCGACATCTCCATTCGCAATCATGAGATGATGAATGTCATGGTTGTGTCCATTGTGCGTTTCATCTTCATAGTCAGTTTGCACCAACACCTCACCAATTAATGATTCTTGCTCCAGTGTATCATTTGTAGTTACCGTGAGAGCATCAGTCCCGTCTGAAGCACTGCCGTAGAAATAGTTGTATTGCGGGCGGGGACGAGAGGACGATAGAGGTGTCGTCTCAACGGATTTGGTAATTGGTGTCATGGAACGATCTTCGAAACCTTGCTTTCGCTTTCGTAAGAAGAGAGGGAAAGAACTTTCAACACTTGGCGATCAGATAATGCAGGTTTGGTCAACTCTTCGATCGATAAGCTGCTGTGAGTTTTGTGGAATATCGGAGGAATACAATTCTTGCTATAACCAACATGCCCAAAAGTGTTCAACTGGCAAAAGACATGCATACAAAAGTGACGATTTTCATCATTGGTAGGTGGTTCAAGAACTCTCGGAGTACCACGACCAACAGAGCAAGACAGTGTTTTAGGTAAAAATATGATACCAAATCCTCGTCTTTTTCCAGCACGCTCTTTTTAGTATATTTTTATAGGTGATGATGGCAAAATCTTCGTTTAAGCGAAACTTTAAGGCCAAATCAGGACCAGATTCTTACGTCATCCCGTTTGCCAACCCACCCACATCACTTCATTTTGTCTTCAAACTCCTGCCGACCAGACATGAGTCTGCAAAGATACTACATCTCGGTTGACTGTGAATCACTTCTCGATGTTATACGTATTTGTTAGGTAGTGAACTGCCCAATGAACTTCTCAGCCAAATCAATTGCTCGCATCAAACAAGTGGGATTCATTGTCTTTCTCTTGACAAAGAGCATCTTTGCTTTTCATTCTGCATCACCAGTTTTTAAAACGCGAAAATTCCAAATTCAAACGTTACAGCAATCATTGAAGGATGTTACTACAATAGAAACTACTCAGTTGTCGTCTGTATGGGTGGATCTGGCCAAGAATTTCTATCCTGCTGAGTTTTCAACGGACTTGTCGACAACACGTGAATTCGCACAGACTGTAACACTGTTGCGCGTAGGACTTCCGTCGTTATTCCTAGCAACATCGGCCAAGATCGCCTACCCCACCGTTTCATTGACACTTGCTGGTATGATAAATGACGCTGGAGTTTTTACCGTTGTTTCCCAAGACTTATCACAGTTTATCCAGAACATTCTGACAACCTCTGGTCTTATGTTTTCGATACTCGTCGGTCAAACGTATTATTTTATGTATCAGCAACAAGAAGCAATATACTTGGCATTGTTTGAAGAAGTTACAATGGCAAAATCGCTACTTGAACAAGTTGCTCTTGTCTCGCAAGGTCGACAGCAACTTTACGAACGCATTCTTTGCTGTATTCAGGAATACGTCGAGAATGACCTTGCTAAATTCAACGACATTGAACCAGCTTTTCTCCTTTCGGCCAGACCGGTCGATGATCCACTTGAAGCCATTCTTTATCTTACGAGCGTTGGAGAGCCATCACTAGTGTACCAAACTGTCCGCTCACTACGTCAAGCAAGAGCCAGTCGTCTAGGAGCGCTTCAGCGAAAACTACCTCAGATTCAAATGCTTCTGTTATGGACCTTAGCAGCTATTGTCCTGTTCACGTTTCCATTACTGGGAGCAGGTGTTCAGACGATTGGAGGATTGGGAATTCTAGATGTTCAATCATGGTATTTGGGTTTCATTGTCTTCGGTATGAGCATCTCAATGGGAGTAGTGAACGAGTTACGACAGCCATCGATCACGGGGGCATATAATGCAAGATCAGTTTTGCATGTCATGGTGGCGGGGCTAGAGGAAGAACTCGACTTGAGATTAGAAGGTGTCATCAAAGGACCACCCGCAGCACTGGAGCCTTCCGTAGATAGCGATGGATACTTTGAATACGACAATGGATCCTAGGTGTAGAAATGCCGCTAATAAGCCTTGTTTTCTATCATGGAGATATCATAAATTCCCTCCTCGGTGTAATCACCGTGGTGCGATAAAAGCTGTACCAAGACCAGTTACTCGCAATGTAGAAGAGGCTTGAAGGAGTAACGAAATAAAGAAACAAACTATATGAATTCGATGGGGACGGTACACCGTCATCCAAAGTCAGTTCTGCAGGGGTACATACAAGCACTTGGGTCTGCATCGCACAAAGATATCGATCTTATCATATATATATATGTTACACGTTACACCTCGTTCATAATTGAAAGTTGGATGTCTTACCTGCATGGACTTATGCGTCGACGAGATGAAGCTGGCTCAAGTTAATTATGAACCGAGAGATCGAAAAATACGTGAACGTATACGCAATGTCGGCTGGCGACGCCTAGGTTTAGAGTTTGAAACAGGAAGAAATTCTTTGCATGCAGGCTTTTCGTGGACCTTATTTACCGCTAATTTAAGTGTGATGTAAATTCTTTGTGCACACCTCTGTTTCGTCGTGAGGGATGTGGTAGATTTTGTACCAGGCCCCAAGAAGCAGGTACGATCAGAATTGCTTCTGGTGAAAGTGGGATTATTACCGGTCAAGAACCAGCAGTTTCAACTCGCTACCAGCACCGCGAGAAGACGTCAATTAGTTTCAAGAGTTCAAATTTTCAGCCCGAGACACCGCGCCATAAACTGAACCTCCCAAATCATCACATCTCGCAACTGGCAAACCGTAGTTCCAGGTACGAACAAAGAGGTTTTCTCCACCAAAACCAATACCTTGCTTTTTACACATCACTCCGCACGCTTGGTGACGCAACGACCATGGTCCTTCAGCCAACACAGGCGCAAGCGACTGCACCAGCACTCCTTGGGGCTGGTGGCACCCAAGCACCTGGAGGGGCCGCAAATAATGGGCGAAATCCATTCTGGAATGTTCCCGGCTTTGCAGGTGGCCCCATGATGGGTGCAGGTGGTCTACCAGGGAACTTCTATCCCCAAATGGCATCCTTTGCCGCAGCTCAAGAGAATGCTGCTGCTATGGTGGCTGTGGCAAAGCTAGGCGTATCAAAAGCCTATCCTCAGACCAACAGTTCCCTCGTTGTGAGAGGATCAGTGCGTAAGTTTAACATGACTGGGGCTTTGCTCTCAGTTGCCGAGTGGACCCGCAAGACTGTGGAGGAAAATCTGGAATGGCTTGTCAAGCTTTCTAGGAGGCACCCAGGCAGTGACAAGGTAATTCTGCTCGCCTATGGCGATGGATGTGAGACCTTGGTTTTGCTGGATGACCATGTGAACAAGATGCCTGAAAATTTCACCAAAATCAAGAAAATTGGTGTGGGTGTAACAATGGCAAACATTGAATCAAGCTTGGAGGAATCGAAGCTTGCAGCGCTAGGAGTCTTGCAGCCCAGTGACTGTATCTGGGAGCATTTGCGCTTTGAGACCATGGCCTCTGGTGACAAGAAAGTGGACCAGTGTCTCTTCATTCATACAAGTATGACTGTTTGGAGCGATGGGGTAGATGGACGTAGACGAGTTCTCCAGGTTGCCACTGGATCGGGTCTTTCCTACAAGCCCAATGCTCTATTTGAGCAACAAGTTCTTGCCAGGTGGAAGGGACAAGGTCCCACCCTTCCCATGGTGATCGCCCCGATTCCAGCAGCGACCGAGCAAGAAGAAGAAGAAGAGAACGTCACTGTTATTACATTCAATCCCAAGGAACTGCTCTTGCTCGAGAAGGCATTCGACAATCGAATGACGTCTCGTGATTTGAAGACGAACGTCCACAAATACACCGACGAGGACAAGAAAGCCTGTCAGTTGGTTATTCTTCGTGCTCAGAAGGAGTTTGTCATGCGCGGGCCGCCCCGGAAGCGCAAGAAGAAATCCGACGAGGACTCTTCCGAAGAAGATACTAAAGAGGACAAGGGCAAAGACAAGGACAACACTAACCAAACTGTTGCGAAGGAACCCAAGCCAAAGGCTACGCCCACGAAGAAACCCAAGACCGAAGAAAAAATAGTTGTGACGACTCCTCCTGCCAAGAAAAGCAAAACAATCGAGTCAAAGTCTACTTCCAAGGCAAGCAAGAAAACGGAAAAAAAGAAAAAGAGGTTGAAAATAAGATTAAGAAGGAGGACGATGATGATGAGCCCATCTCCAAGATGGTGCAAAAGGCTGAAACTGCACCTGTCGGGAAGAAGTCCAGAAGGTCATTCACAGACGATACCAAGGAACCCAAGCCCAAGCGAGTACCGGTAGTAAAGACTGAGCCACGAGGTCGCTCCAAGGCTAAAAAGGAGGAAAAGGCCAAGGAATCACCCTCACTTCGAAAGCGCTCGAAAAGTAGATCCAAGAAATAGATACGGCATGCAGAGTGTCTGGGGGCAGCCTTTGTTAATGCCGCAACGCATTGGTGATTGCTCATATTGGGTTACTGTTAATACTATTTTGGTTATTGTTAGTTCAGGGTTTGTTTTTATGTTGTTGTCAAAGTAAGTTCATAGTTGTTCAAGACTTTTAACGTACCTGATTGATTTGTGATGGTTATTTACTTTCTCACTGTTCACCCTGTTACCACATGAAAACGGTGCAAGATACGTGTACCTGGTACCATGTACTTGTACCTGGTATTGCACTTACTGTTAGTAACAGTTAATTGCCGTCATGCAGCCTGGATTCCACATGTAGGGGCATGTCCGAGAACAGACACGGCGGGCGCATCGCCTTGCTTGGTACGTCTGACACATTGAAAGTATTCGTTGCAAATGACTTGTCCACCCTCAAATAACATTCGTTCCCCTAATTTAGGGATTAGATCGCCTCGTTATCCGAAATTCCGATGAAAATGATATGTGCCCAATTCCCATCCGATGCTCAATTCACTGGCCTTGGGAACTGAAATTTAGCATCGGACCCTTGTCGCAGGCAAAATTTAGCATCGGATCGCTAGTTGCAGACAAAATTAAGCATCGGATGATTATTTGGCGATACCTGGTACTTGTTGGAGTGGCGATTGTAGCCAGAAACGTAAAATCGGTACTCGTACAGAGTCTATGTGGAATTCCTACTGCCTGTAAATTCCGATGCTTAAAATCGGTACTTGTACATAGTTCATGTATGATTCCTACTGTCAGCAAATTCCGATGCTTAAAATCGGTACTAGTACAGAATCTACGTAGGATTTCTACTGCTTGCAAATTCCGAGGCTAAAGATAAAGCCGTTGCGGGCAACATTTAGCATCGGATGGTTTGTCCGAAGGCCTCTGATTTGCTCAGATGACAGAATGATGCTAAAACGCGTTTTTTGGTATTTTCAAACAGGGGAAGGGGAAAGTAAAACATAGTCCTGGGGGGGAATAATTGAATTTTTAACATTTCCCAGGTACTGTACTACCGGTACTCACTGTCTCATCACGTACCTGGTATGCCAGGTACCAGGTACAGAAACGTGAAAAAAAATCACCGACCGGTAGGAAAAAGAGCACGATGACCCTGTTGGACCGGTACGAGTACTAGGTAACAGTACTCGGTAGGCGAGAGCCCGCGTTGAATCATGCTGAGGAAGATTCTGGTAGAAAGTGGATAGAAAACTTGCGTTGACAGAAGCGGCAGCTACAGTTAGTTTAGCTGCTTTCTTCATGTTCGAAATCCCCACAGTCAACCATCACAACTTAGAAATCATACCTGGCACCCGGGCGTAGCGGAAGCAGTTCGACTGTGACGGCACGACAAGGCACGGTACGAGATGGTGACACTGGCGGACCTTCTCGCGGTGTGCCCCAACGGTGCTTGGGTGACTGAAGAGCAAGCGGTGCAAGTTCTGGGATTGAACTCCAAGGCAGATCTACAGGCCAAGTGCAACGAGGGATTGTTGCCACATGTCTACATCGAACACGGAGGCAAGGTCAAGGCGCCTCCCCCATACAACTCACACGCTTTCTTTTTCATACAGCCCGAAGGCACATCGGCGAACAAGCCTGCGGTTGACCTGCTAGATTGGGTCAACATCTGTCGCGGTGATGCTTCCGATGCACAAACGGCAGAGGCTATCCTCAAGTACACTGGCTCGTCCGACACGGGTCGTGCTTTCCAGGAACTGCAGAGCTCCGGCGCGATAGCTACGGCACTATCTCCCGGCAAAGCGGGCTCCGGGGATTACAAGTACAGCAATTCTGGAGGCATCCGGCCCAGTAAGGCTGCCAGTGACGATAACTCCAGCAGTGACATCATTACTAGGGCCGACGGAACCAAAGTCCGGCGAGTAAGACGAGCCAGTTCGGCTGCTTCGAATCTTCAATCCCTGGCGGGATTTCTCAGCGCCGACACCAATGGCATGCCCAAGGCACCCAGTGGGAGCCGATCCGTCTCTGGAGACGGGGAAATATACGTCCGAGCCGATGGCAAAAAGGTCAGACGCGTCAAAAACCAGCTGGTTCGGCATCTTCGGTGCGGAGTGAAGATCCCACACAAAAAACCCTAGATGGCTTTCTAGGAACGAGCTCTGGCAGGCCCCGGGTAGGGGGAAGCGCATCTGTTGCTGGAGATATGATTGCGGTCAACAAAGAGTCCTCCGTGACTGGAGACGTCTACATTAGAGAGGATGGGAAGAAAGTGCGCCGAATCAAGAAATCAATTACTTCGGCTGCTACAGTAACAGACGATAATGTTGAAATTATCACTAGACCGGATGGTACAAAGGTGAAACGAATCCGCAAGATTAAGCCAGCTGAGGACACCGAAGAGTCTACACCCAAAGCTGAAGCCACGTCAGCATCTACTGCTTTAGAATCAGCACCTTCGGCATCTAAGCCTGGTCTTTCAGGTTTTCTCGAGCTTGGATCGTCGGAGCCAAGGACCAAGTTCTCTGGGAGCCATTCTGTCGCTGGAGACCAACATCTGGAAGGAGAGATTTACGTTCGTCCTGACGGCAAGAAAGTACGCCGTGTCAGAAAGCCTTCTTCTGGGTCGGCATCGGTATCTGGCCTTTCAACCTCGGGCCCAGCCTCGGCAACACAGGATATGGACGTAGAGATCATCACACGACCCGACGGAACTAAAGTCAGAAGAATAAGAAAAAAGCCAGCACAACCATCAGACACCGAGCCCTTGACACCTACCTCCCCGACGCCAATACCGGAACCAGAAGAGAAAAAATCCCTGGATGGCTTTCTTGAAAAGAAAACTGGGGGAGTCAGACCAAAAGTTGGAGGCAGTGCGTCCGTGGCCGGTGATCGCATTGCGATTAGCAAAGATGAATCCTTGACAGGTGAGGTTTATGTTCGTGCAGATGGGAAGAAAGTTCGACGCGTTAAGAAGCCGGCTGCAGAACCAGACAACAATTTTGAGATTATTACACGCCCCGATGGCACCAAAGTCAAAAGGATTCGGAAAATCAAACCAAAAGAAGAAGAAAATGGCAATGGGAATGGACTTTCTGGCTTTTTGGATGCTCAGGCGCGAGATCCACCAAAAGGAGGCGCTGCAACGGTCGGTGGAGAGATCAAGGCGCCAGAGCCCTCCCCTTCACTGCCACAGGATGAAGCCGCTGCAAAAGAGGCGAAAGCCAAGAAAAATTTAGAGAGTTTCTTAAGCAATATGGAATCACGACCAAAGAAAGTCGGTGGTAGCGCATCCGTTGCCGGTGACATGCTTGCTGTGGATAAGAATTCATCACTCACAGGTGAAGTATACGTTCGATCCGATGGAACCAAGGTTCGAAGGGTCAAGAAACCCACCAGTTCGGCTGCCAGTACCGCTCAGCCAGGTGACGAAGTCGAAATCATCACGAAGCCAGACGGAACCAAAGTCAGACGAATTAGGCGGGCAAAGAAGCCTGATACTGATAATGACCAAGAGAAATCGCAGTTGGAAGGTTTCCTAGGAAGCGCACAGCCAACTAAGAAGTCCATGGGTAGTGCAAGTGTATCCGGAGATATGCTTCATTCGAAAGATTCGGAAGGGGAAATATACATAAGACCCGACGGAACTAAAGTGAGAAGGGTTAGAAAGCAGAGCGACCAGACGAGAAAGCAGAATGAGCAGTATGAAATAATTACCCGACCGGACGGGACAAAGGTCCGTCGGATCAGAAAGATCAAGCCAGCCGACGAGGCAACATCCTCAACTATACCAGCAACTGTTCCTGAATCAGCACCTATATCGAATTCGTCAACTCCAAGTGCACCACAGACTCCGGCAGTCGAACCCCAGGCAGAGATTGCAAAGGAGACCAGAGCCAAAGTTTCATCCTTGTCGCCAGAAGACGAGGCTATAGCATCGACATATCGCAAATTCTTAGCAAGAGGAATGCCTGAAGGTGGGGTGATGCAAAAGATGGCTGCTGATGGCATTGCACAACATATTCAAGATTCTGTCCTCGCTCGAGAAGAGCCGTCAGAGGTATCGTCGGATGCTAACGCCAGTAACGCTGTGCACCTTGAAAAACCATTCCAATCATCCGAGTCGGACGATACGACGAAAGCGGGAGCGGCTCAGCAAGTGCCAAAAACATCCGAGGTGCCCCCAGCAGCATCTGTATTTGAGGCAACATCTCGGCTGTCACCGGACGATGAGGAGATAGCGTCACGCTTCAGAAAGATGCTTGGGATGGGTATGCCTGATGGCGCTGTAATGCAGAAGATGGCCGTCGAAGAAGTGGCGCAACATGTACAAGATTCAGTTCTGGCAAGAGAGGTTCCCGCAAGCAGTGCTCCAACACCAGTTCCGGTCGTGGCACCTGCTATTGTCATCGTTCCTAAAGTAGCAGCACTTTCAGCGGATGATGAAGAACTAGTAACGAAGTATCGCAAGATGCTATCGATGGGGATGCCAGAAGGAGCCGTGGTCCAAAAAATGGTTGTGGATGGAGTTGCGCAGAACATTCAAGATGCCGTCTTGTCCAAGGAAGTTGCACCGCCGACTTCAACAACGGCGGTGCCTGATGGACTGACATCAAGTATTGCTGTACCTGAGGGAATGGCGTTGGTTCCAAAGAATCAAGCAACTTTTGCCGAAGGTATGGTTCTTGTCCCGAAAGAGCAAGCAGCGCGTACCATACCTGAAGGGATGGTTGCAGTGCCAAAAGACTATGTCGGTGGCGATACCGTTCCAGATGGATATGTCTTGGTACCGAAAGATCTTGTAAAGGGTGACCCAGGTAAGGATGATTTGATACTGGTGAAGAAAGAGCAAGTCAAGACAGAGGGGCAAGTCGTCTTGATCAGTGATGTCAATGCAACCGATTTGCAGAAAAATGTCAAACTAGACGAGGAAGAGAAGGCCGCGATCAAGGGTGCGAATATTGTGGATATTGATCAATTGCCAGAACAAGTGGAAAAGCTCAAACAAGGAAGCGATGGCAAGCGACCACGATTTCTGCTTCAAGCGCTGCCAGACGACCAAGATTTGGAACAAGACTTCATTCGTAAGAACCTCCTTCCGAAAGGAGCACCTGCTTCTGCACCTGCGCGAACACCAGCGCCTGCACCAGCTCCAGCTGCACCTTCAACGAGCATTGCGGACCTCTTAGCAGAAATGGCGAAAATGGGTGGCGCTTTTGATGCAGAGAAGATGGGAGAACTCCTTCAGAAGCTTGAATCCTCGGAGAAGAGGCAAAAGAAGCTTGAAAAGCAGTTGGCGCAAGCTGGTGTTGCAGTTGCTGAAGACATTGATTACGAAATTTGTTTAAAGAAAGTAGCTGAGATCGGAAAGAGAATGGCTGAAATCGGTGGTAGTGATGTTACACATCCCGACAAGGACGAACAAAACAAATTGCGGGAGGAATACTTCAAGCTCGAACAGGAGATGGAAAAGTACAATAATGCCTTAATGCTCACAGATGAGTATCAAGCTGAACAAGACCGACTTGAAAAGAAATGGGAGGATGACTACGCTCCCGGAAATCTTGAGGCTCTCATAACGCTTCGCCGTCATATGCCAGTAGAAGTTCGAAACATGAGCGAGGCACAACTAACAACAGAACCTACACCGAATGGAAAATATCTTCCTATGGCTACCGCCAAGAAATTCAAGCGTACCAACGTACTCCAGTTGATTCGTAGAGATCCCGATGATATTGTTCGGATGCATCCTTCCACCCTTGAGAATATGCGTGTCACAGGTTTGACGCTGACAGAGCGACGTGCCCTCTATGAGCATTTAAGGCTTATAGGCCCCAAATGGAAAGACGGGAAAGCCGAGAAGATGACAGAGCGTAAATGGACGTGGTATAGCATGATGAAAAGTAACTTTAAAGAGAATCTAGCCTCATGGCAACGGCACGTGGATCAATACGGTCCTCCTGGTAACCACCCATATGCAACGCGAGATAACCCAAACGAAGGCTGTCCATTGATGGGAAAACAATGTCCTCTAAAGGCTGACAAGTTGATTGATTATGATGGTGATTATGGTTTCCCTCCAGAAGCCAAGTACGAAGAATCTGAGGTCAAGAAAGCCGATGCTGACGATCCTGGAGCCAAGGCGATGCAAGAAGCCTTGGAATTAATGAAGGAAAAGAAAGCGAATGAGAGAAGTGAGGCACTTAAAAAGCACTACAATGGTAAACTGCTGCAAGTTTCGAAGGCCAACGGAAGCTGTGAGCAAATGGACGATATGATGGATAAGATGGAGTATGGGATGATGAAATGGATAGAAGATATACTCCTCCTTGGTGACGACAAGTCAAAGTTGACGGATGATGTCAAAAAGAAAGAAGTTGCAAACTTCACTGATGTCTTAAATGACTGCAAGTTGTCGATTTTAGACATTTGTGGGAGGTCGGGAATGCAGTTGTCAGGAAAGAAAGGAGGGGAAAGCAAACCAGATCCTAGAAGTATTGTTGAATGTTGTCTGGCCGAAGAATCGGCAGAAGCTTTCGAAATCTTCACGAAGTTTATCAACAATCGTCTGAAACATACAGAGATCATGGATACTCGCATCAAATCCACTGTCGACATGTTAAACGGATTGATGACCGAGTTGCGAGAACGAAACGTGAAGACGATTGCAGATCTTGGCGGCGAGCGACTCTCCCCTTCTCGCAAGATAAGGACACAAGACGAATACGAGAAAGAAATAAAGGTGAAGATCGAGAAACGCGCTGCCGAAGCGGCGTTGGCAGCGGAAGCAGAAATGGCCGCTGGTGGCGGCGGCGGAGGAGGAGGACCAGCACTGCCTGGTCCGCCACGAGGAGGGCTCATGGATGCCATCAAGGGAGGTAGAGGGGGCGGAGGTCGTGGCGGCCTTCTAGATGCCCTTAAAAGTGGAGGACGAGGTGGTGGTCGCGGTGGGCTTCTCGATGCCATCAAAGGTGGAGGACGAGGTGGTGGTGGTGGTGGTCGCGGCGGTTTGCTTGATGCCATTAAAGGAGGACGAGGAGGAGGCGGTGGACGTGGTGGCCTTCTTGACGCTATTAAAGGAGGACGAGGAGGAGGGGGAGGAGGCGGACGTGGTGGTCTCCTCGATGCGATCAAGGCAGAGGGGTGGTGGTGGTGGAGGCGGAGGCGGTGGAGGGAGAGGTGGACTGCTCGATGCTATCAAGGCTAGAGGTGGAGGCGACTAGAGCAGTTGCCAAAACCGTTTGGTCTGCTTCTTTTCCCCAAGTGTAAGGAGGCTATGCGAGAGCACAATTTTACTCGTACTTGTATTTCTCTCGAGGTGCAAATAATCATTCATTCCAAAATTAGATAGTTCAGCGATTCATCCTAGAAAGTTACACAATCAATACCCGGGGCAGGATTCCTTTTGATTTGAGTCTCCTCTCCTCTGACGAAGTGTTCAATGAAGACATTCTAATTCATCCATGGTGGCAATTTACCTGGTACGAAAGCACCGGGGTAGTAGTACATTGCACACAGGTACCAGGTCTTATCGGTCGTAGGTACCTGGTACCAGGTGGTACAGTACAAGTACCTTGTACGAGACCAACGCAAGCACGGGCTTTTTCGTCGAGAGGAAGTGTCTGGTCGCTCGAAACCTGAATAAAAAACGTAAAAAGGAAAAAGCAACAGTAGTAAAGTCACATCTGATGGTTTCCATCACAAACATGACAGAACAGGGCAAACCACCGAGCGGTCGCCTCGGCATTGGGACCACAAGTACCACACCAGAGAATCATTCCTCCCCGAAATCCAACGATGCAAGTTACAACCAGCTCAAGGAATACGAATCACGGCGACGACTAGCGCATAGTTCCAAGTTTGATTCCTTGTCTTTGTACTGGAAAAGCTATCGAGACTTGCTTTCGGCTGCTATGGTTGAAACTGGTCGTGCCCATCGCTTGGTTCTGGGGACTTGCCGGTCTCACCAACTGTACGCCGAAGCGTTGAATGCAGTCCACGAGGATGTTTTCTTGGACGAAAAGGGCAACATTGCCAACGAAAAACAACAAAAGCTCTTATCCAACACTCGCAAGACATGCCAGGAACAAAAAGCATGCATTCATGGTAAATCTGTCTTATCAGAAATTCGTGAAGCACAACAAGTGGTCGCTACAGAGTTTGGGGATAACGCCAGGAATATGGACGAAGAAATTGCCGCCACTATTGGTGCGTTATTGGAGGATGTCAAGAAACATTTCGCGACAATGGAAGAACTAGGAAGTGTAGTGCTGGGTGAGTTGGAAAAGACAGAAGTTGAAGTTACGACAGCTTGGGAACGATACCTCGCGCAAGCCGACTGGATCTCAAGTGCACGCTCGGGTTCCTCGACATCGCCACAAGAAACGGCACCCACTGGGGCCCTATATGATACCTGGGTATGTCATTTACTCGTGAATCGTCGCATTGCATTTACTCACTTGACTGACTCACAAGAGGTTCGGCAACTTGTTCATGTCACAACTTGGAGAGTAGGTCGTTGAAGCACAGTATCGCGTAGCAGTCAATTACCAAAACGTGGCCTGGGACAAGGGAAGTTGTATACTTGATAATTTGTTTCAACAAGTCAAACAGGACGAAATACAAAGGCGGATGAACCTAAGGGAGTTTTTGGTTGCCTTTGTGCAGCGACAACAGCGACTTTTTCTTAGTCTGCAGGGCCTCAACAACAACATCCTTGAAGGACTGGTGGGGATGGAGCTCACCCAAGCTGACATTGAACGGGAAATGCAAGCAGCTATCAAGGGTCGAACCACTGCGGGTAATTTGTTGTCTGAGATGCGAGAAAAAGCAATGCCAAGTCTGGATTCTCCCCTTGCAAGTGACCTCATGTCAAAAGCCAAAGTTGTGGAACGAAAAGTGCTATCAACGGGAGTACCAAATATCGGGACTACCTCAGACTGGAAGTTATCTCTTGCGGTTATAACTGCAGATTCGTACCTGCATTTCTTCGACCTTGAGGACCCCCGTGTGGGATCATCCTCGCCTCCTGAAGCTGCATTTCAAGTACTCATGCCTGATGTTAATGTTCCAACCTCTGACAACTTGCAGTTAGGGAAACTAAATTTCTCAAAGGGGTGGAGTGACACCTTGACTCCAACTGACTCAGTGGTTCTGGCAAGATGCTTGGTACAACTGGTTGATGAAACGTCATTCGTAATCATCGAAAAGGGTGGAGGAGCCACGACAGCGTCGAAGATGTTTGGTAAACTTGTCGATAAAAGGCTCCATATACGAATGCTGGAGAAGAGTGACAAAGATGATTTCATCGCCGTTTTGACGACACAGTACTAGCTTCCAAATGGCTACCCTTACCTTTTCATTGCAAACTACTAAGATCTAGATTGCTCGTGCCTCGGCAAAAGACATGGAGACAGTCTCACTTTTTCCATCCATGTATGAATTGTGACCGAAGAGAGGAACTAGAGAGGTCCCGGATATCCTGTAGTGTTGACTGTCGGAGATGTTATTAGAACTAGAAATCACTCAAGATGTGCTGTGAAGTGGCGATATACATTCCGTGTTGAATCGTCGTCTAACGATTTTAGGCTACAGCTGTTAGACGAGGAAGGATTGCAACAAAAGCTAATCTCGCAAGAAGATTGATAGCAAAGCTAATGACATGTTAGTATGACAATCTCTCATTGAGGTGCTTTGGAGCCACAAAAACGGGAATGGAGGCAAACATAGCTTCCCATAGACGACTAGTTCGACTCGAGTTTGAATTCACTCTAAACATCTTGAGCCACCTGGTACATGTAAGAAATGACACCTGCACATGACATTTGACACATACACGTGTACATGTACCTGGTACCCCACCCTCCTCTTTTATGTACCGTGCCATTTCACGGTAGGTCGCTCTTACTTTTGTGTCGCACTGGCGAAATTCGGAAGATTCGGGTAAATTGCCTTTTACGCCAGCCGAGACTTGTTCGCGAAGGATTTATTTGACAGCACGCCAGCCGGGATTGGTCTCTTTAAGTAGGAGCGTTGACCAAACCAGACGATTCCCACGACTTCAACCATCAGCCGTTCGATTTCGAAAATGCCTCTCGTCCTTTTTCATCGTGGGATCACCACTTTCAGTTTTTTGGAGTGTGACGAGAAAAGCGTGGAACTGGAACCATCGAAAACTCGAAACTCCACAATCCCACAAGGTACAAGTAGAAGTATCACTTTGTACCTGTAGGCAGGCCCATAGCTCTTATCTCAAGTAGCCACTTCGTCAACAATGCGAAGAAAGCAGCAAAGCCCCGTAATCTTCAGTTCAGGGGATGATGCTGACGCTGCGGCTGGCACATTGTCCAACACCGTTCCCTACCCGCCGCAGTCAGCAGGAGTTTCGTCAGTGACTTCCGTTAGCGACATCGAGTTCTTTGAAGATTTGGTTTCAGAGCCTGTGCTTGTGTTGGGAATTGATATTTCTCATCTCTCCCGTAACGCACAGTTTCTGTTGTGTGCTTCTGGTGTGTTTTTCTTCTCGCTTCTCTACGGGTACTTGCAGGAGCTTCTCTCAGTCCAAATATGCAGCAGACAACTTGGCCTTTTCCTGGCAATGATTCAATTTGTTGGTTATACATTTTTGGCATTTTTGCTCAGGACTTATGTCTATGAGTCGCAAAAAAGGAAGAAACTTCGAACCAAAGTTTCCAGCTCAGAGAATTCTGTCGCTATATCAAGCAAAGTGATTCCTGTTCCTTTTCAGCTTTACCTGGGTTTGTCGCTATTACGCGCAGTTGATCTTGGAATGACAAATATAGCAATGCAATACATCAATTATCCAGCCAAAACTCTCATGAAGTCGTCACGCGTGGTTTTCACGATGCTTTTTGGGGCGTGCATAACGCGAAAGGTGTATCATTTCATGGATTATTTTATAGTTATGTGTATGGTGGCAGGACTTGCAGTCTTCATGCACGCGGACGCTAACTCTTCGGCTGTCTTTCAACCTCTCGGAGTGGTTATGCTGGTAAGTTCCCTTGATCGCTAACCTTTTGTCGATTTCGATCTCCTAACACTCGTTGAAGACTGTTTCCCTGGTTTGTGACGGCGCAATTACCAACATGAGCGAGAATATTATGAATCAATTTGGGGTTGGTCAAGATGAATTCATCTTTCGGATGTATTCCATAGCTCTTATAGCTATTACAGCGGCGGCGATTGCCAAAGGGGACATGAAGGAGGGATTGGTCTTCATGCTACAACCGGGAACGTATGCGGAACAGCAATCCAACATGCCAATCGAAGAAAGATCATGGAATTGTGTCTCGAAGATCTCTATCATGATAGTGAGTGCAACATGCTTACCTGGTGTCATGTTCTTCGTTAAATTGTGACTGACAGACGACTTATTTTTGGCCGTTCCCATAGCTGTTCAGTTCCATGGGTTTCTTTGGGTCGTCTTGCTCAGCTGCAATCACAAAGAATTTTGGCGCGTTGACAATGTCAATCACCTCGACTGCGCGAAAAGCAACAACACTTTTTCTTTCTTTCATGCTTTTTGACAACACATGTACTCTCGAACATGTGGCGGGGATCGTCGTCTTCATCTCGGCATTGACAGCGAAATCTTTACGGCGGAAGAACAAGCGTAGACGCAGCGACAAAGTACCCATCAGTCGTCGAATACGAGACGTTGAATTTGGAGGTATGCCACCAACAATTCCTTCGTTTGACAGTGCAGACCGTGGAGAACGAGCACCTTCCTCGTTGGGTAGTTTGGGGCAAGAATCACTGACGTCGACGGGCCAACGCTGGACACCCAAGCGAAGCAACCAAAGAGATGGCAGTCCGAGTCGACGGTCTCATACGAACTCTCCCCAAGTTCGTCACTATGCTGTATAAGGTATAATGCTCTTACGACAGGCCTTGCTACAAGGACGTAGTTGTTTCAGGGCCAGCATGTTGGAGGGGGCGACTCAAAGCTGATTACATTTTTCATAGTGTTTAAGAAAACGCTACAGATATTCTCTTGAAAAGGTTCATTTACTGTGTTTTAGATGCACATTTTCCTCCAACTTGTTGCTTCCCGATTCCATGCTAGCAGGTACATGCATCATGGACCCAATCCTGGGTTGAATGGTGACCCTGATTTACTGTTAGATGCCTGATCTTTACTGCTGTTGAGCGATGAATAGGAACTTGGTTTTGTACCACTTGCCAGTGCTTCCACAGCAGACGCCATCTTATCCCAAAGTGAATCATTTCCCTTTCCTTTTGACGACTTCGTTTGCCCCTCTTGCATGAACGCGTTGCTGATAGCTTTGCCGGAGGTGCCACCGTTCAGGCCGTTCAAAGGTGGCGACGGGCGGCCATCACTTGGTGACTTAGGCATATATGAGAAAGTTTTCTTGTCGTTCCTACTGCCGGAAAACGAGGTATACGATGATGGCGATCCATTACTTTGTCGGTCGTTGCTTGATCGATTGCGCATATCCGATGAACTCGTTTGCGAGATTGGTCGGAATGTTGCCCCATCAGGATTCGATGGTGTGTAGGGCATGGGCGAGGGCGAATACGCCGGTGCAGACGAAGGGTACATAGGTGGACCCACCATAGGCGAACTTGATCCACCTTGCGTCCACCATTCACCACTAGAGGACGACGATGAACCGTTGTTGAGGAGATCAGAACTCGATCTTGGAGTCACAGGTGTAAACGTCATCCCGCTTGGTCTTGAAAACTGATACGAAGAGTAAGGGTCTGGAGCAGGAGCGGCATATGATGGAGCCGGCGAAGGATACATAGGAGGTCCTCTTTGGGGTGTTGACTCTTGAATCCACCATTCGTCACGAGAGGAGCTTCGGCTGTCTTTGCCTCCCCATTCATTCCCATACGATCCACCGCCCGACGATCCATTCTTGAGAACATCCGAAGTCGATCGAGGAGTGACTGATGACAGAAGTGAAGGAGCAACGAGCGACGGAGAAGTTGAGTGTGAGTGTCAGCATTAGCGAACTGTAGAAGGTGCCTGGCAAACTCACCAGGAGTGAAAGTCATGGATTCAGGTCGCGAGTATTGATACGACGAATAGGTATCGGGTGAAGGTGAAGGTGGAGCCGGTGGCCTGGTGGGTCCAAATGATGGTGGTGAGTAGGACTGCGCATCCCAGCCACCACTCACTCCCCACTCGTTACTTGAAGCACCCGTCCCCCATTCATTGGAAGATCCTCTAGAGGATCCATTGTTTAGCACGTCGGACGTACTTCGAGGTGTGACTGGAGTAAATGTCATTCCACTGCTTCTTGGGTAAGACGGGGCTGATGGGTAGTTTCCAACTGGTGGTATCGAGTTGTACGGATTACCGTCCCAACCCCCAGTCTGTGATTGAGCACCCGGAGATTGTTGCTTGGATGCTGCCATGGATAGTTTTGTCTGCATTCTTAAAAATTCTTCCCTCGTCATGTCGCCGTGTTCATTGAGAGCGTTGAACTTGCCAGTTTCTTCGAATATTTTCATGGTCATGAGGAAATTTTCTTTGAATACAGCAAAGCGCTTTTCGTTGTGTGTCTTGCCGTATTGCTCCAGCCATGCCTTGTATTCCGCTCGCACGTAGGCATCAACTTCATCTACCTGCGCAGGTTCCTTCTTGTATTCTTCTGGCGTCATGTCAGCATACTTGTTGAGTGCATGATACTTTCCTGTTGTCTCGTAAGCTTTGAGCGTGGCTAGAAAGTTCCCCTTGAATATTTGGAATCGTCCATCATCTGTGGTCTTGTTGTGTTGTAGAACCCAGGTTTCATACTCGGATCGAATGAATGCATCGACCGTTTCATCATCCGGTGATGGTACTTTGGCATCTTCTAGGGATGGCTTTTGCTCTGTTGGAGGAGCAGCCTTGGTGGGGGGCTTGCCAGTGATTCTTTGTATTTCTCCAAAGGAAGGTCTAGGAGTTGAGAAGGCAAGTGATGTCTCGAACCAACTTGTCAACAGCAACAACGCCATCCCGTGCCATGCAATTCTGCGAGTGGAGAAATTCTTTGGCACGGGGCAAACACGTTCTTCTCGATCTTCGACGGCCTCGGAGAGAGAGTTCACCATTTCGATGACAGATGATATATCACAATAGAAACTCCTCCGTGCTTCAAGGTTTTGCTAGGTCCTGGTGTCAATTGACTGTCAACGATTGTGACGAAAGGTTCTTGCGGAGATGTGATGCGGCGAAGCTTGATGGACAGTGCATGTACTCTGTGACTGTGAATCGAAATTAAAAACTGATCGTTTGTTATGTCGCTGCTGCCCGCTGTTTGGCTGACCTGCCCGGCGCGAGGACAAACTCTGGTATTTAACAGAAAAAATTGAAAAAGTACTAGGCGACCAATAGAAAACAGAAGAACGGTACCTGGTACCTGGTATGCCGAGTACCGATAGTACCAACATCCATAGGAGTTCTTTGATTGGCCAACACGTGAAACAAACATACCGGTAGTACATTACCTGGTATGATACGTACCAGGCATACCAGGTACTGACGGTGACATCATTTACCGGTATTTTACTGTCATATGGTATCCTGTAATCCGGCAAATGTGCACCCAACGGTCTGGGAAATTGATTGCAATTTTTTCACACGAACAAGGCATGTGAAGAAGTCACGGTAGTTTCCTCGTTCTGTTGTGAACACTTGTCCAAGAACTGTCGCATTCTTCTTCATCCTGTCATTATGGCTTCAGCAACAATCTTCCCAGTAGCGCTTCTTGTGTTGCTGTTTTCTTTCAGAGCCAGTGGGGAATCCACTGCCCCTCCGCCGCAACAACGTCACAACGAGTATCAAATTCTTGAAGGACATCAAGTGCGTGATAACTTTCGTTCGCCACTTCCTTACACCTACATTGATCCCAACGACCTCCCTGATGCCTTCTCTTGGGGTGACGTCAATGGTCACTCGCACTTGACACATTCACTCAACCAACACATTCCTCAATACTGTGGAAGTTGTTGGGCGCATGGAGCACTCTCGGCTTTGGCTGACCGGATCAAAATCACCAATTCTTCCAAGGATGAAATCAACTTATCCATTCAGTATGTTCTCAATTGTGGGACTCGTGTTGCTGGAAGGTAGGTTTTTATATTTGATTCTGTTCAGGCTTTTTGTATAATTGTCTCACCGAATTGTTCGTCCGTATAGTTGCCACGGTGGATCTCATACTGGGGTCTATGACTTTATCACCCAAACTGGATTCATTCCCTATGATACTTGTCAGGTACGATTCCAATCGATTTAGATGTTCTCATGCCAATGCTTTGTTCTGACATCTTCCCGCGTGTTTACAATCTCCTGACTATCTGCGATGATGTCGTCGTCCTCCTTTCTAGCCCTATTTGGCTTGCAGTTCTGAATCGACCGAAGGGATTTGTAAGTATGTTGATACTACTTGCAGCGCCGCCACAACTTGCAAAACTTGCGATACCTTTGCTGGAATGGGTGGTGCCTGTTCTGAAATCGATTTCTTCCCCAACGCCACGATTGCAGAATACGGAACCTATAGCATTCTGTCGTCACATAGTGATATTGTCCATCAGCTCAAAGCGGAAATTTATGCGCGGGGACCAGTGGCGTAAGTGTGGACAGCGAAATCCTATCAGCCGTAGTTCTGGCTTCTCTCATTCATTGTCAAAAATCGTTATGCAAACGTGTAGCACTGGAGTAAATGCTGAACCGTTGGTCAAGTATATGGGTGGCATCGTCCGTGACACCCACATCTGGCACATGCTAGTGAATCACATTGTCAGCATTGTGGGATGGGGTTACGATGAAGAGAGTGGTGATACATATTGGATTGTTCGCAACTCGTGGGGTCAATACTGGGGCGAGATGGGGTATTTCCGAATTCTTGCTGGCAGGAATGCCTTAGGCATTGAAATGGAAGTAGCATGGGCTACTCCAGGACTATTTACAGTCAACAACTTTGCTTGTTATGAAGATGGATCAAACTGTGTCAAATCGGTAGAGTACCAGGATCCCTCGAAGGATATAGTGAGTGTGAAGCGTCGCTTGATGAACGAGAAAAAGGTAAACCGAAAGAGTGCAACCCAGCGACACGTTCGAGGATAGAGGACTATGATGGAGAAAAGCAATCAGAAATCATGCAACTAACAAGCGAGAGGTTCGAAGAAGGGATCATCTACAACAGTGATCATCATTGAATATTAAGTGGTCTATAGTTATAGTCTATGGCAAATGCATTTTACCAGTGGTGTCGTAACGATGTACGGTATATCAACCACGACGGCCCATGGGTGGGGAGTCGTCTTTTGAGAAAAATTGTTTGACAAAACCAAGAAAGTTTTCAACAGTCTCATCTAGTGCTTGTGCTGGTAAGAACAAGTCCGTGAGCATTCGTTCCCTTTTGACACGCTCTGCTGCTTTTACAGCCTCTGTGACTTCCTTCTTCGAATAGCCAGCCTGTTTGATCAACAGGAAACGTCTATCGTAATAGCTGAGCAATAAGTCATGTGACGCTCTTCTAGGTTGCCTGGATTGCTCGTAAAGATCAATGGGATGCGTTTGTTCTGCTTCGTATTCCCAGTCAAGTTGCACAGGAGGGCCATAGCTGCAGCTGGGATTATCAGAGAGGGCGGGCGGATATTCACGAATGCTAAGGCTTGAGAATGACACGGTACGATGCAAGTTGCCTTCGCTGGCGATCTTTTTTGACATGCCAGTCCCGATGGATGAAATCTTCTTCAATGAGGGTTTCTTTGTCAAAGCTTTCAAAGGATTGGAAACTGCACCACCACTGGACGACAAGTCGGTTATCGTATGCAGTGTCAGAGGTAACGAATGTGCACGGTCGCTGATTTTAAGCTTTGAGAAAGTGGGAGTATTGTTACTGATCGATTCGTCTGATGATTGTGGCCATTGTTGGAGAGGCCATGAAGTTCCATCTTCTATGATCTGGCCAAACATGTTGCGCTTCGGTGATGACTTGAAAGACACATCCATGACAGCAACAGGAGATGAACTCTCTTTAGCTTTGGGTACAACACCGCATGATTCACCGAGGAAGAAATGCTCCAACCTTGTAATTGCAGCGTGTCGCTTTTGTTCTTGATCCACCCGCTTTGTTGTAATCTTGGAATGTTGTGCATACCGTTGGATGTGAGTCTCGTTGCCACCGTCACAGTCTGTTGTGTCATCCATGGGAAGAAAGAAGTCATCGCCATCACTGCGAATTGAATCGACTAGACTCAATGAGGAAAGCACTTGCTCTTCGCCGATGTTTCTACTTGTACTTGATTGCATCGCCCCTGTTCCTATCCCTGTCTGTGCTTCTGCCTCCATGATTTCACGAGAATCTTCAGACAAATTGAAAGGCAGGGAATTCGAGCGCCTCACCACGGATTTGGCTTTGGATTTGCACTTGCCATGTTCCATGCTGTTGGAGGGAAACACCTTTGTTGGTCTGTAAATGCTCATGGACATCATTTTCCTTAACCAAGAAAAACGTGCCAACGAGCAACCAAATGATGTTGCGTTTGTGACGAGCTTTGTATTGATTCCAACCAACACAGTGCCTCTATCCTATACCTGCCGATGTTGGTCACGGACTCACAATCAGTGTTCCTGGTTCCTGGGCGGTTTGGTGGTCCCATTCCGTGTGTCGTGTTTCTTTTCATGGAGCTCCAGTGCAGTGAATTCCTCTTTTGAAAGCGAAGTGCCGACGCACCTGGGGCCTTCGGAATTTTCTTTTTCAATGCAATCCAATGAGAATTTGGGGAAATTCGAAATGAAGAGTGACGTCTTCTGTCACCATCACTATCACTACCTTGATACCGTACCCTTGTACGTATCGTGCCTATAACCATGCGCTGTCTACCGGTACATGTACCTGGTACGTGTGAAGTGGGATTGTCTGATCTTCGTTCGGGAAACAGTACCACACTACCGGTACCATTGGTTTGCTTCCACTTCTTCTGCAAAACACAAAAAACACAATCTCCCGGTACAAGTACCTTGTACAAGGACTTGTAATCAAAGTCTGTGCAAAGCCATTTTGCATTTTTCTTCGTTGGCAGATTCGACGCATCCCAGTCGATCATTGCACAGCACTACAAACGTACTTTAACAAAAGCATCAAAATGGTAGGCAGTAACAAAGGACGCACTAATGCCTTGCCGAGGACAGGTGCCTCGTCCAAAGTGGGTAAGGGACGCGCAAACCCGAAGGGTGGACAAAGAACTGCCGAGACGATCAATCGTCTTCGTCTCTACAACACTAAGGCGATTCGAAACAAAAAAGGCAGAGTGGTTGGAGGCACTTTCATGATGAAAGATCGAGCTGGAGACAGAGAGATTACGGGTGAAACTGGCCGAATTGCTCCAGATCGCCGATGGTTTGGAAACACTAGAGTTGTCGATCCCAAGCAGCTGGACACCTTTCGCCAAGAAATGACAGAATCGATTGCGGATCCCTATAGTGTCGTCGTCAAGCGCAAGAAACTACCGATGGGATTGTTGCGAGAAGCAGCTGATCGGGAAGCACCTCCAAGTCAGGGCCTTTTGGAACAAGAGCCATTTGACCATGCCTTTGGAAGTAAAGCCAAGAGGAAACGTGTCAAGTTGGATCAACTTATGCTCGCACGCCAAGACAAGAACGACGAAGAATCAAAGCAAGCTGGTACTGGAACTCTTGGCGGGAAGTCAGAGGTGGTGGAGTTTTCGATCTCAAACGAAGCGGATGCCTACTCAAAACTTTTGAACGTTGCCCAAAAAAGTTTGGAAACGTACTCTGACGTCAATACGAGAGAAGGGATTGTGCCATGGGGCCGCGATTCAAATTTGGAACGAACGGAGGGTGAAAATGTTGACTGGCGTCATGAGAAAAAAGACGACTTGTTTCTCAAGGGCCAATCCAAGCGCATTTGGGGAGAGTTTTTCAAGGTTGTGGACTGTTCTGATGTCATCCTTCACGTTATTGACGCCCGCAATGTACCTGGAACGCGCTGCACTATGATTGAGAGGCACATCCGTGATCACGCGTCTCATAAGCACTTGGTGTATGTTCTCAACAAGATTGATCTAGTTCCTAACTGGGTAGCTAAGCGCTGGATGGGAGAGTTGGCCAAGGATAGACCGACTATTGCATTCCATGCATCGCTTACTCACGCCTTTGGAAAGGGCGCGTTGATTAACCTATTGCGGCAATTTGGCAAGCTTAACGAAGACAAGAAACAAATAAGTGTTGGCGTTATTGGATATCCCAACGTTGGGAAGAGTAGTGTTATCAACACCCTCATCTCCAAGAAGTCGTGTAAAGTTGCTCCTATTCCAGGCGAAACCAAAATTTGGCAGTACATAACACTTTTCAAACGTATCTCACTCATTGATTGTCCTGGAGTTGTCGTCGATACTGCTGGTGACACGGAAACCGATTCCGTCCTCAAAGGTGTGGTTAGAGCTGAACGACTGGATAGCCCGGAAGACTTCGTAGCAGCTATCTGTGAAAAAGTCAAGCGTGAACATATCGCTGGACAATACAAGCTGACAAAAGAAGAGTCTAAATGGGAGACTCCAATGGATCTTATGGAGACAATCGCCAAGAAATCAGGTCGTCTTCTGAAGGGTGGTGATCCGTGTACTCGCACTGCTGCGATCAATATCATTAATGATTTTCAACGCGGTAGACTACCACACTTCGTAGCACCACCAGAGCTCAAAGAAGATGAAATCAGTCAAGCTGCCAATGCCCAAATTGCCGGTGTCAAGCAGCAGGAACAAGATCTCAGTCTACTAGAAGCACAAGATAATGATGATTTGACAGAGACCGGAGTCGCCCAAGATGTCAGCGACGAACACGAGAATCCGTTAGTCCAGGCGAATGACCCTGACGACGAGCCGAAAATTGCTGCTGGGGAATGGGACGATGAATAACCAAATTTTACTCCAGAGTTTTCCTTGATGGATGAATTTTTCTGTGAGGAGAAGGTGGAACCTGCTTCCAAGACCTCGGCGTAGGTCATTCGATCACAACAATACCTTTCGAACGGACAGTTTCTCGAGTAAAGAAATTTTTTTGGAGGGAGCCATATCTTTAAGTTTTGGTGTGCTCGTGGTTCAAAATAAAGTGTAGAGTTATCAAAATAGTGAGGAAAGTTCCTATTTGTACTACAGAGGTACGGATTCACAACGGCTTGTGTCTCCGAAAATCTGAGTTGACATCCAGGGGTTCGAAATTTCGAGTAATTGTCGCTTTGGGATGATGCAAAGTACAGCAAAGCCTTGCCTTTGAGTTCACAATTCGGGTAGATCATATTGTTTTGAAAACAAGTTCTTCTGCGAAAAATGGAAAGAGTGGCTCCCTACCTTTCACCCTCGCAGCACAGGCGTGGTTTGCCCAGCCACTCAGCCGACACGTTGCAGGCGCCTGCAAGTATCCATGGAAGTTATGTGGGACGAGGGGGGGTCGTCTTGTTTCGAGTAGAAGAAAACATTGAAGAAACACGAGACGATCACCAGCTGCCGTCTCAGCGAGTCGAAACAGAAAATATTTGGAAGCATACATATGGCGTACGAACAGGACAAGGTTATTCGCGCTCATTTCGAGAAGGCCCTCGAAATGAGCGCCGTAGCATCTCGTCAAATCGGCATCACGTACACCGTCACTGGCATCCAGACAATCGTTGGTACACAGGACGTTGTCACTACCCCATCGCGACTTATTCCTCACTCGAGCATCAGCCTTCTTCGACTGGAGGAATGGTGGCGATATCCTCAAATGGACTCGAGACGCGGCGCCGCCAGCATCGCGGACCATCCTATGGATATCTGAACAATGATTCGGGCTATCGAGTTGTTGAGGCGTTTCCTCAATACCATGGTGAAGGCGACAACTCCGAACGTCCCAACATGCGGGTCGATGGCCGTTTTCATACGACCAGCCGTCCCCACATAGAAGCGAGGCGAACTTCCATTGTAGTTATACCAAACAGAATAGTCATCCCTCGGGAGATGACTCCAGGCCCCAAGATATTGACCAAGAATACGGATCCAATTTCTCCAAGACAAAAAATCCCAGGTGGGCAACATTCCAATGATTCGAACGGGGGTGACGTTTCTCCTCCTCTAGCCAAGAGGGTCAAAACATGGGAAAATGATCGGCTGGAAGGAAATTTTGACAAGCTAGACCTTCTTTGTTCGGCCACGTTGGAGCTTGGCCCTTTGCAAGACAACCCAACTGGTTGTAGTTGTCCCAAGTCCAAGTGCATTGCTCTTTATTGCGATTGCTTCAAAGCTGGTCGCCGATGTAACCCGAAAACTTGCACTTGTCTAAACTGCAAGAACACTGTGGCGGAAAGTGGCCCTGATGGTGCCAGATCAAAGGTACGCGTAGATCCACACTTCACTCACAAATCAGCTGTAATGGCATCTAACCGCTTGCATTCTCGAATACTTGTGATCATTTATATAGGCTATCCAATCCATTCTTGCTCGCAATCCGAGGGCATTCACTAACGCTGGCAATGCCACCTTGCACAACAAGGTGAACCCTGGGGAACAAGCATGCAACTGCATTCGCTCTCGCTGCCTCAAATTGTACTGTACTTGTTTTCAAGTTGGTAAAACTTGTAACCCACATTGTAGTTGCGTCAGCTGTTTGAATACAGATGATGACGTTGGGGGGCATCGCCAAGCCGCCATTGAAGCAACTCTGGAGAAAAGACCCGACGCATTTCAAAAACCAAAGGTCAAGGAGATTGGATCCGGCTGCGCCTGCAAGAACAATCGTTGTGTTCGAAAGTATTGTGAGTGTTTCCGAACCAACTTGCCTTGTACGAAGAAATGTTCGTGCCGAGACTGTGGGAATCTGGAATCACGCATTGACGCCACGGAAAATAACGTTGATGGGCAAAGTTTGATTGCGACTATGTAGGTGCATACCAGTGTCTGGTTGGAAACAAGGCCTTCTCACTGTCAATGGGCTACCTTTTGACTACCACGGATAGAGCAGGTTCACTAAAAGAGGCTGTGAACGGCCTCTATCAGGGAGGAACTCTCGTGAATAAGACTCATCTGATAGCCAAATAAAAATTCAAAATACCCAATCAAAGTATCCATGGAGACTTTCCTTCATACTTGTACCGGTATTTCATGTACTTAGAGTCTACCATAAGCCGGTGCGGGCACGATGTCAGTTTCTCTCGAAGGACGTTGGAATTCATGCATTTTTCTCTACATACCCACATTTTTGTCGTCGTTGCATATTTGGGATAGACTACCGCATGTACCTCAGGTACCATGTACCGGTAGATACCTAGGTACAGGTATGATACCTTGGGTGGATCTTCGAATGTTTCTGGCCATCGATTCGGCGGATGCCTCTGTGACCGCGTTTATGTCCTCGTGCCAGAGAATGAAAACTGCGTCAAGCGTCAAGGCACGTCTTACAGTAACCACTTTGGTCCCAAGTGAATTACGGTACTCACAAATGGATCGATAAATGGTCATTCATGGAGGAATCTAAGCGACAGACAAGGGTAGGTACCTTATAGATAGGCAGCTTCGGTCGCATTAGCGAAGGACTTTGTCATGTCTGGGGAAGGCACAGCTACCGGTAGTTCAAGTAGTTATAACGGGGCCCAAGCAAGCGACGATGCTCAACCAGAAGTGCATTCTTTGTCATTGGCCTACCAGACATACATGAAACACGACAAGGAAGAGATTGATCATTTCGCAGAAGTTACTCGAGCTTTTCGCCAGTATGCCGCCTTTGCCATGTCACATTGGGCCAACCACCAATACAGACTCCACTCCCTCCCAGAATCACAGCGTTGTGTCCTCCCGGATGCCTTGAAACGGGATACCCGGGATTTCGAGGCGCGTGCTTCTGAGTTCAAGGAGGCAGCGATTCGGAATCAGTTTTGTTTAGATTGTATTTTGAGACATGCCGGAGTTCCGCATTCACAAGAAATTGCCAGTATCCAGAGAACCGCTGATGACTCTCAAATGTCCAAGGTCTCTTCTGTTCTGAAAAGTCTGGCTAGAGATTGGTCCACCGATGGCCGAGCGGAGCGAGAGATGGCATATACACCAATAATTCGACAAGTGCAGAAATACTTGCCAGTTGCGAAAGATGCAATTGTTCGCCCACGAGTATGCGTACCGGGGAGCGGTACGTCGTTCAAAATCTCATCCCCATTACTCCATATACACAATAGAGTCGTCCTTACATTGCTTTGTCCCTCCTCTTCTGTGCCTCAGGCGTTGGTAGATTGGCATTCGAACTTACACGTCTGGGCTACTGTGTGCAAGGAAACGACTTTTCGTTGTACATGCTGCTTGGGTCGGACTTCATCTTGAATGCCGGGATAGCAACCCCAGAACACCCCTTGAAGTTATCTCCATGGTTGTTAGAGTCTCGGAATGTTCATGGCCCTGGTGATCCCGTGCGTGTGGTCCAAATACCCGACGTTGATCCCTGGAACGTTCTTTGTAGCGACGGCAACCAGGCGCCAGAGTTTACCATGGCTGCTGGAGAATTCATGGCAATATACAATCATCCACGAGAAGTGGGCCAATGGGATTGTGTGGCAGCTTGCTTCTTTCTCGATGCAGTGCCATCAGTTGTCGAATGTTTACAACTCATTCATCGCATGTTGAAACCCAATGGCATATTGGTCAACTTTGGTCCATTGCTATTTCATTGGTCAGGGCCAGCCATGCGACCAGATGACAAGTCTCTAGAAGACTATCATGCCCGATACTCCCATCTTGACGAGCGCTATTTGTCTAGTATCGACCTGTGTTACGAAGATGTACGACAAATTCTTGTCAATGTAGGATTTGAACTCTTGGAAGAGAAAACTGGCATAAAGTGCCTTTACACTGCCGACAAACGAAGCATGATGAATATGGTGTATCGTTGTGTTAGTTTTGTTGCGAGAAAAATTCCAAGCAATGAGGCCTCGATGGACAGTAGCGACGACTACACTGATGCCATGCTCGAATCCATACCAAGTGATGTTGGGGCAGAGCCATGAACGGTAAGTCAAACGTGTGTCCAGTTTGTAGACGTATACCAGTGAGAGAGATTCGTTCCACTTTCCCGAAAGGGAGAGTGTACGAGGGCCGCGTCTTTTGCTCCCGAAAGGGATCTATCTTGATCAGTTGCGGCGCTCAAATACAACGCTGGGAGAGCGATATCGTCCATCACAGCCCCAAACTTGTTGCTATCAATCCCGGGGTCCTTATGCGACGCAAACAAATTCATGGTTCATCGTTCTCTCTGTTGCCATTTCTAACATTGCTTGTCTCCACTGACGGACCAGGGAATGTCGATTTGGGCATGCCATGTATAGACGACACCACATGCATCGACTTGGTACAGTGTTGCTGGCGGGAGAGTTCGCATCATGCACGTCAACCAGAACACATTTCAATGGAAGGCACTTGAACCAAGAGCACAGCACGATAATTTTCGAGAAGAAGCCTGAACGTACTTGACCTAGTTTATTTGTCCTGGAAACGATTCCAAACATATTGTGATTACTTTAACCGTGAATGACTCTAAAGGTTAGGGCTCGAGTGCGACTCTCTTGCTGGCAAAGCGCAACCGCGAGAATCATGGATTATGGGGGATGGGCAACATTTTGATTTGGTATCATCTAGCCACGCATGTTTTTACGATTGCCATGCTTGGCAAGACGCCTCTGGATTTCTGCAAGGTTGTTGGATGGATCAAGATAGTTCTCGTTGACAACGCAGTTTTCCCCGTTTTCGTAGCAGGGAAAGTTGTTAACGGTATAGCTTCCCGGAGTGGCCCAAGCAACCTCTCCTTCGATACCCAACAAATTCTTTCCCATCTCCAATCTCATGTATCCCATTTCACCCCAATATTGCCCCCAAGAGTTTCGAATAATCCAAAACTTGGTACCAGTCGCTTCATCGGTGCCCCATCCCACGATGCTAATAATATGGTTGGTCTGTTGGTCGAAGCTGTCATCAGTGAAGATGCCGCCCGCATATCTGACAATGGGCTCCGCGTTAATGGTTGCCGCGACAGGTCCGCGGCTATAGATCTCAGCCATGATCTTGTGACAGTTGCCCTCATTGTCATCAGGGTCAAAGTCAATCAACCCATACTCGGCCACAGTGGCGTTCGGGAAGTAGTCGATTTCTGTGCATGCTCCACCCATGCCCGCAAACGTATCACAAGTCTTACAAACTGTTGAAGCAGCGCAAGAAGTGTCGATGTGCTTGCAGAAACCTTCCTTTGAATCGTCACTACAGGCAATGTAGGGCTGGAGAACGCAAAATAAGGATAAAAGTGAGACAGGAAAGAATTTTCGTACGGACTGTGACTTCTGCGAGTTGGAAATAGTCTTACTTGGCAAGTGTCGTATGGCACATATCCAGTTTTCTTAATGAACTCATAGGTGGAGGTGTGGTAACCCCCGTAACAGGAACCTGCCAGTTGCGTTCCGCAGTTCAATATAAACTGGATTGAAAGGTTGATATCATCGCCTTGTGACTTCCGAGCAATCTTGATGCGATCCCCCAAACTGCTCAAGGAACCATGCGCCCAGCAACTTCCGCAGTACTGCGGGAGGTGCTGGTTTAGGGAATGGGTCAAGTAACTCACTCCATCGACATCAGACCACGAGAATGAATCGGGCAATGCATCGGCTCTCACATATGTATGCGGCAATGGTGATACTATATCATTGTGTACGGCGTCGTCGCGGATCTAGAAATCGAATTTGTGAGAAGGAATCACCGTCATGCAATGCGAAGATACAATTTCTACAATACGACCATCACAGCACATCACATCACATCAACTAACCTTGATTTCATTGAACCTTTCGACCCCGCTGACTTTCGAAAGCGTCAAGATAGCAATCACTCCTTGGTAGACTCTCATGGTTTTATTCTTCTCAAGTCACGATCAGTGTTGATCAAACAAACGTTTTGTGTTCTGTCCACGACATACACTGCGTTATTAGCCAACGTCTCGAAAAGAAATTTTGATCAACAGGGCGCGCTTTGTCCGAGTTTTCTGTCCGACAGAACGATTGCGTCGCGGGTCGTTTGACAGCGCGAGTGACGTTTTTGGTTTCTGCCGATTATGCGTCAAATGAGTCGCTTTATTCGTGGGGGGACTCCCCATCCAATGCAGCCATCATTTTCAATCTCTGCAACCAACAGTAACTTCTCCCGATAGTTTGTCGTTTCATAGAAAATACCTCAATGTTACCGATCTACCGAAGTTTTCCCGTTTTACTTATCAAGAATGACAAAAGAAGGCAAGCAGTATCTCTTTATTGTTCGCCATGGTGACCGTTGGGACTACGCTAATCCAGATTGGAAGAGAATTGGCACTTCGCGACTTGGGGATTCGCCCCTTTCGCCTTTGGGTCACCAACAAGCGCAAGAAGTGGGGCGCTTTTTCGACAAATGGTTGACAGACAATGAGATACAGATAGATGATGTGGTCTGGATGTCATCACCTTTTTTAAGGTGTTTGCAAACTTCCGATCAAGCTTTGAATGCCATACGTAATTTTCCACTAGCTCAGAAGCTACCTATTCTACCGGAATATTCCATTTTCGAATGGGACGGACACGGTGGGGAGTGGCACCAGGATTTGCCCACACTCACAGAACGCAAGCACTACTTTCCTCGGATAGATACTGACTATCAAAGCTTTTTCATCCCATCGCTACCAGGTAAAAACGTCCACGTTGCAGGAAACGATTGACTGTGAGCCTGTTTTTGCATCTACTGTTGACGTCGTCTCCTCACCATGTCGTTTTCGTCCAGAGCCCAGGTCAGAATTTTTCGATAGATGCCAGCGCTCTGTTGATTGTCTTCACAAACGATACCCGTACAGGTCAAATCAGGTATTGGTTATGGTATCGCATGCAGCCGGTTGCGTAGCATTGGCCAAGACCTTGGCCAACAAAACCCTTGAGGACATTACCCCTGCCGGACCCTGTTCTATTTATGGATTCTCAAGGACGAGCGACACAAACATTTGGACACTAGATCCACACGATAAACCGTATGGATTCAATGGATATACTGATCATTTGTCTCGAATGGGATCAAGTACGGTGCCTTGGAACAATTTTGGAGATGGTACGACCAAATTCTACACAGGACCACCAACCTCCCGATTTGCACCAGACAACAGCGAACTACGCTGAGCTATCATGATTGAAGAGAGAGATCACGTTTGGAAGGATGTTCATAGAATAACTTCGGCTGAAGGCGGTACCATTACAGTTCACGAAAATGAAAAATTCATCTAGCACAATTAAGACTAGATTTTACTGGTGCCATGGTTTCACTGTTATTTCGAGGATTGGGGATTGGTCGATCCGATTGTGTCGCTTCTTCGGAATAGGTAGAGATAGCCATGTTGGAACGGTGGATTCTCTGACAACGCCACCTTTTCATCGTTGTAGATAACCCATTTACCATCGCGCTTGACGTGAGCAACGTAATGCCCACTGCCTGTATTCTTTCCAATGTGCGAAATCCTGTAACATAATGCGTTGACTGTGAGAAAGGTTCGTGATTGCGAAACGACAAGCCGAGGTAGTTTCTTAACTTACATTCCCACCATCTGGTAATGCCCATCGCCATCCTCTAGTTTTATCTTTTGTGCAGGAGTTGCATTAGGCTCCACTTTGGATTTATTCAATGACGCGATGGCGTTGTCCAAGTCGTCCATATGCGAAAACAACCAGTCAGCTGCACGGTCTGGAGCACCATCTGTTTCTTTGAGTGCTGCTCGGACCTGATCTATGGTAAAGCATCCCAAACTGTCGGCGAGAGACTGCACTACTGCATCGTCCGTTTCAGCGGACTTTGAAAGCGTAACATCGCCCTCCTCGGACAGAGGATCGTTGAAATCAGGATCCATACTATGTTCAAAGATCCAGTTCATAGCCGCTTCAAAGTTGCTACCTCCTACCGCAACTAAAGCTCGCTTGCTGCCGTTCAATCCAAAACCCATGTCCAAAAGCTGGCCCAAGGCGACCTCGCTGATTCCGCTGTCTGGAGATCTAGGGCCTGCTTGTTTCGAAACGTCTGAAATCAAGTTCTCACCCTCTAGCGGTCCCACAGCTTTCAAGGCACTCAAATCGATGTCTTCGGAGATATCCAGATCTACCTCAAGTTTGTAGGGTAGCCAATCTGGCCCTAATTGGTAGCGTTGGATTTGGACCCACAAGTAGCGAGGAAAATTAAGAAATCGAGTCGTCTGTATGCCAGGATGGACCACATCGCTTAGATGCGGCCATCGATAGTCTTCCAGGGGACATTCGGCTGCCCAGGATTCTACGCAATCCATGAATCCAACTGTTGGTACAGTCTTCTCCCCGTCGTTATCCTCCTGTCCATCTTGCTTCTGCTTCTTCGGTTCGGGCTCCTCATCAATTTTGGGAATAATTTTTGCCTTTTCCATGGGTATCCGCATACTCCATACGGTTTCTGGGGCCCGAGCTGTGTATTTGACTTTGTCATCGGCACTGCAGACAAGACGATCTTGAGTTTCAAACGAGAATAACACGGATGTCCTGGTTTGGATTTTCTCTATTTTCGTTTCGGAGGCATCGAGTTTTTCTAACATATACTGCAGAAACTGCGCAGCATCCTGCTGCTGTCCTGTACGAAAATCGACATGGTCCTTGCCAATCAAATGTTTGAACATTCGTGGTGCCAAGCGATACTTCGGATCGGAGAGATGTTCAGCATCAAGCTCATCCTTGGGGATGGAATATGCACCGCTTGTTAAGGCAGTAACAAGTTTCACAGTCTGGACAATCAGATCGTTAGGAGCATTTTGTGGCGTGACGCCTTCAAAGAATTCGTGTTCTGTTGGCTTGCTCGATCCATATTTAGTCACGAGCTCTGGTATGGCTGCAAGAACCTGGACTACCGAATTGAGATAACAGGAGTTGCCAAAATTCTGAAGACCTTGATATCCAGGTCCTGAGACTGGGACAAGGCTGGCACCGCTCTCAGTTATTGCGTCAAAAGCATAGTTCTGCGGAAGCGAGGAAAGTGTAAGTTCTCCGTACAAAGGACCGTTTCGGGGACCATGTGAACACATTCTTTGACTGCACTTACTGCATTGAGTTCCACTTCTAGCTCAGCAGTGGACTTTTCTGTCTTTTCCAACGCAGCAACCTGGATACCTCGCTTTGCGAGGAGCTCTACCAAGTTTGGAATTTTGACTGGGCCATTCTCGTCCTGGGCATACGAGAAACAATCTGCATGCACCGTCGACCCCTCCGTGGTGATGGTTCCCAGCTTGACGACAAGAGGATACATTTCTCCTGTATCAAGAAAATGATCCAGTGCACCATTGCTCCCTCCACTCCCGTCCCAATTCTTCCTTCCACCTCCGATGTACCCATCGCTGAGATTCAACCAAAGATTTTCTGTTGCCCCACTATTTTGACACTTCCACTGCTTCGGATCGGGACTGATTGTCACACCGTTCTCCACAAACGGCAAATTGTCGAAATATTTGGTGACTGGAATCTCTTCATCATCTTGCCAGGCAGTCAGATCTTGTTGCACAGCAAGGCCAGCATGGTGTATGATGGATTCTACACTGGCAACGACAGCCTCGGGAAACAGAGTCTTTGAACTTTCATCATAAGGCCTTTCCACAAGTACTTCACCTGACCCATCCAACACTGCAATGGAGTGCTTGGTGATGACTTGGTACTTGTCGTCGTCAGTTGCAAAGCCGCCTTCGACTCCTAGAGCCAGTTTCGTCGGCGCTTCATCGTTTGTTGTCTCCTTGGCAACCCTATTCTTGACGATTCGCAGGAATATCTCCTTGTTGTCACTACTTGTGCGGGTCAGCTCGGGGACGGTACCGGCAAAGGTGTGGAGGTTCACCAAAATCCCGCGCTCGTTGGAAAAAGGAGTGAAGAAGGTGAATGCACATTCTGAGTGCACTACTGTGTCCGAGGGCTTCGCCACGCGGCACTTGTATGCCAAAGCTTCAATTTCGTCCATTGTCTCTTTTTCCCCTTTACCAGGTAACACAATCGAACAAGCAACTCGCAATCCCACCGTTTTATATGATGTCCATGGTACCGGTACTTTCTTTTCGGTTCGTTGTCATTTTGTGCATACGCCCGACAGACCGTGATCGTCCTAGTCAATTAGCGTGACATGTTACCCCGCGTTTTTATACGTACCTTGTGCTGTACCTGGTACCTGGTACCTGGTACAAGTCGGTCTACCTGCATAATCCATCCCATCCATCACATCACTTGTCAAGACATCATCATCGCAAACTCAAACAGCGAGACACCAAACAAAGAGAGAGTATACAGCAACTCTGTTTACTTGTAAAGAATGCAGTCACTTACAGTTAGTATTATTAGGCCCATTCCCATCCTGGCCTTGATCATATTCATATTCCTTGTCCCAGAGGCAAGGTCACTCGCAGCCAAGCGAATGAGCAAGGGATCAATCGGCGGGACAAGGGCTACAGGTACAGGTAGTGGTGGCTTTGGCGCGAAACTCCCCGCAACCTCTCACAAACCGGACACATCCGAAACAACACTGGAGCTCTTGAGGTTTCTCAAGGTGAATAATGCCGAAGGTCTAAATGACGTCAACATTGCACTTGATCCCAAAACTGGTGTTCGTGGTCTGTTTGCAAACAGAAACTTCAAGAAAGGACAAATTCTTTGCAAAATTCCCTCAGACTGTGCTCTGGCCCTAAGCGATCCAGCAAAGAACGGGGAAGATGCACCAACTTTGGCACACTGCGGAGCGAATTTTTTGACCATGTACGAGAAATCACCAAATGCTCGTCACCTTTGGGCCCCATACTTAAACACATTGCCTCGTAAAGAATCGGCACAATTTGACGCCACACCTGATTTTTTCACCGATGAAGAGTTAGAACTCCTCGAGTTTCCTCGTCTCATAAGACTGGCCAAAGAGCGTCGCGAGAATGTTAACACCCTCGCAACCGAATTAGGATTTTCTCCAGAGGAGCTGCAATTTGCCACATGGATTGCTTCCTCACGTGCATTCTCTCTTGCACTGAGTGTGTCGCCGACACCAACCGAGAAAGTCCCGAAAGTTGACGAGCGAGGCCAAATCATCACTAAGGCTGGCTTACAAAAAGTAGTGCGTGTCCTTGTGCCCTTCATTGATATGGCGAATCACAACGATCAACCCAATGCCAAGCTGCAGCTCATTGATCCCGAAAAGGACGATGCTTTCTTTGCTCTTGAAGCCACAAGACCCATTTCATTAGGAAAAGAAATCACAATCGCCTATGGAAATGGATTGGAGACGTCCGTGGAACTATTGCTCAATTATGGGTTTGTCCCCGAAGGCAATCAGGTTGATACGTTCATGCTCAAGAAAGGTGGCGACGAAGTCATAAACAACTTGAATGATTGGACAACAACCCTAGATGAGGATAAGGCCATGCTGTCGATGTTACAAGATAGCGGTGACAATGAAACCCTTCAAACGATTTTGAAATTTCGGATCCGTCTGAAGGAGTCCTACACCTCAGCGCAAGATTGAGAGGACAATATTGGGGGGGGCATCATAAAATCTTGGTGGCAAGATCAGTCTCATGTCGTTATGTCCTAATTCACCTTTCCATTCCAGCCACAACCGATCCTGCTGCACCAATCATGGTTGCAAACTACTTAGTGCTTTTAGTGAACCAACCAAACGACCACGAATTTGGCATCACTAGCAAGTCGTTTATTAAATAGAAATCAGATTATCGCATCGACGGTTCTGGGTAGGACTGCAATGTAACGTGGAATTCAGACTTCATTTCTGCCGCAGTCGGCGATGAGTAGGCGGTATAACTATGGAGGGATCCTGGTATCGATTCGTTTGCATGCAATTGTATCCGTGCTCATCGCATGGAGATCTTACGACAGTGAAGCTACCAGGTGTTGCCCAGATGACATGGGATTCGATCCCAAGGACATTATACCCCATGAGGATGTAGCAAAAGCCCAAGTTTCCCCAGTACTGTCCCCATGAATTCCGCACGATCCAGTATTGGCGGCGACTCAACTCCTCTGTTCCCCACCCAACTATAGAGACAGCGTGTGTCATATCTCTTGGCGCATCTACATCATCAAAAATCCCTCCTTGATATCCCCTCAGTTGAGCACCCGCAATTGAAGCAGCAACTGGCCCGCGAACGAAGATCTCTGCTTTGACTGCTTCTACCTCGTTAAAATAGCTCCCATACTCAGCAACAGTTGCATTGGGAAAGAAATCGATGCTTCGACACCCTCCTCCAGGCGCACACATCCGGCACGTGTTCATCCGTTTACAAGTGGTATCGACATGCGGACAAAAGCCCCATTCCGAGTCATTACTACAGGCCAAGTATGGCATACACGTCTCGTATGGAACACCAGAATTATTGTGAATCCAAGAGAATGTCCGCAGGATGCTTCCACCTCGACAAGATCCTGCTTGGTTGCCACAATTCAAGACATACTGTATCGACAGTTCTACATCCGCTCCCTTGGTATTTCGTGCAATTTTAATACGATCCGCGAGGCTACTTAATGCAGCATGTGCCCAACAACTCCCACAGTACTGTGGAATGTGTTGGTTGAGGGCTCTAGTCAGGTAGGATCTCCCGCTCACATTGCCCCAGTAAAAATCATCTGGTAGGAGCTCCGGATCCACGTATGATATGGGCAACGGGTAGTGGAACTGATTTTGCGGCCATTTTGAATCGTCCCATAGTTCACTGTCAGTCTCGGAGAATAAGAGTGCGGACCCTGATTGTGAAACGAATACCATACAAACGAATATGATGAGACGTATGCTGCCTGTCGCAACCATTTCGAGAATTTCTATGCACATGCATGCGATCTTCTCCAAGGAGCTCATCAGAACGAGCACCTTCTCCGTATTAACGTACCTGGTACAAGTACCTAATAATTTATAACCCAAGATTTCAACGGTTATTTTATAGTTATTTAATTGGCAACGGGAATCGGATATATGCAAAGGGGTCATCGGCTCCCAAATCGGATGTCTTCCTCACTCATGCCATATGCCTTTGAGAGCAACTACAGGGTTGGTCGGCATTCAGCAACAAGACGGCCTGTTTCAACCTTTATGTTCAGTTAGCTGCCTATCACGCACTCCTGATCATTTCAAAGATGCCAAACCCGATATTCTTCTCAACATCCAGCGAAAAACCCCAGCTTCTCACCATTTCTTTTGCCGATGACCCCGAAGGCTCACTCGGTGCCCAACTAATTAACTGTGACAAAGGGGAACCATTCGAGATGTTCTCACCAGGCTTCGCACAAATCGGGCGTTTGCTAGATGGAAACACTGTTGCTAAGAAATGTGGCGTTAAAGTTGGTATGTTTTCACGATTATATGTGTACAGATTTCTTCTCGTTGGAAACTAATCGGCGCTTAGGTGACTGTATTGTGGCTGTTACTGGCAAGGGATTTCGCAGATTCGCACCGGATTTCGAAGAAGGCGAGCTTGAAAACCTGTCGCCGGAAACACATATACCAAATGACAACCAAGTTCTTCACTTGGGAAAAGGAGAATCGTATACTGCACTTCTTGCACGAATCAAGGCTGTCAAAGCAGCCGGTTCTCCTCCACTCGCACTTAGCCTCGAAAGGTATGGCTGGGATGCTAAAGTGAATTCTTGGCCACGGTTCCTGGAAGCTCGTGATGGAAATGTACCAGCTGCAATGAAAATGCTGCAAGAACATGAAAATTGGAAGAATGAAATTTTCCCTATCGACCTGACGCGCGATGGTATTCAGGAAGTCCTACGACTTAAAGCTGTCGCTGAAATTGACACTCAAGGAGACGACTCCATCCCTCCTACTGTTTATGTTAACTTTGCGAAACTTCAAGCGGTGGAATCGATCTCCAGTGATGATGTTTGTAAGGCATTCATCATTTTTACTGAGATGATGCTCGCGCGGTCTAAAGATCCTCGAAATCCAAAAGCTTGTCAACGTAAGTCGTGTATTTTTAAGGTTGGTGTGAAAATATTTCATGCATCAACGGTTCTGGCTTACACACTTTGCTTGCAACGATCATGGACCGGTAGTCATTGACCTCTCTGGCGTAACCATATCAAGTGGATTCAGAGTGGATATGTTGAAGAAAATTTACAATGTCTTCGAACCCAACTATCCAGAAACTCTGTCCAAAATGGTGATGTATCCAGTCTCAACCATGTTGGGAACAACAGCTCGCACGCTTCTAAATTTCGTCAATGAGAAGACTCAGAGAAAATTCGTCATTACCAACAGCCTTAGTGTTGTTTGCGAGGAGTTGGGATGGGACCAGAGAGAAGTTGAAGCTTGTGGAGGGGTGACAGAGTTTATGCACAAGCACGAAAACGCGGGTACAAAATTGCTACTTGAGTAGATTGTTACGACGGAAAACATCCTGATCTTTAGGATGCTCCTCTGTGACGCGTATTCAAAAATAGATCCATAAGCATAATTTACTGTTACTGTCCGTTTTCTGTTGCCGTTTTTCGAGTCCTCAAGCCTTGCCGTCGTTCTGATCCCGATGGATTATAGTTCGAACAATGTCCTCGTCCTGACTTTTGGCCACGCTATCCAGGTTCAACGAGAATCCGCAAACCAATCACCCCACATATTGCGAGGGTCCGTGCACATAGAAGTGCGCTCGGTAAACTACGTACAGTCCCAAGATCCCCATATGATGCCATACGAGGAGAAACGTTTTCCTGAGAACGGAGTTCCTCGATCTAGCAAAAATAGCCAGATTACAGGAATACAGAATGATTGGAGGATCTGTACTTTGGAAGGCTATTTCTCCAAACTAACAAAGAACTTTGCACAGCCGATTCTTGGCTCAATGTAGAAGAAATAAGCTTTCGTTTACCGGTACGCAAACATTCTTCCGACGTGGACACAACGGGAAAAAACGGTAAGTACACATTTTGATAAAGTCTTACTCAAACTTGTTTTTATCGTCATCATAACACGGCCCAGTAGCCTCTACCACTTGTTACAACATCCATGCCCTATTTCTTCTCGTCATGAGCTAGGATAAGGCTTTTAATAAGTCATTGACCGATATCGTGTCATGTGGCCACACGTGTGGCCACATCACCATTACTACCTACTATAAAAGACCGTTAGCACCACCATAGCAAACGAATAAGAAGGCCCGTATTTGCACATGCATTTTATATGTCTTTAGCAAGGTTATTGTGATCCGTAGGGCACTTCCTTGTCGAAAGTTCAATCGTCAAGGTCTTGTGAACATGAACACTCCATTCCCATTCGTGACCCGTCCGTCGCCCCTTGCCATCATATTTTCCTCTCAAAATAACTTGTTCAAGATGGATGATTCCGACCAGCCTCCACCACCTAAGAAACAAAAACAAAGAAAAGAAAGGATTTGTTCCATCTGCAAAGGAAAAGGTCATGATAAAAGGAACTGCCCAAGCCGTCAAATCCTACGGTCGGACGACCCGGGACTCAATCATGACGCCAATCAACAACCACTTGTCGGAAGGGAAGAAACAGCTGTAATGGAGACCCAAACAGCACCTATTGCTTTCAAATTAAACATGGAAAGGGTTTTGTATGTTGTTATTGAAACTTGAAGCTGGTGCCAACATGATGCTGATGTCACGAATGTAGAAATTATTACTTCACATAAGTTTGTAAGGTGTAATACATGTAGAAATATTTTTCTGGCTTGACATAAGTATGGTAAGCGCCATCTTCTATCATGATAAACCATGGCTGGCTAGTTGATGTCTTGCAAACTCGTTTGGTATGTGTTGTTGTTGGCTTGTTCACAAGGGGAATTGGATTGGTGGCCAGGTGATGAGTACTTGTTGGTCAAAATATCGGTTTGGTGTTGCGGCACTCACACAGCATAGCAAGTACAAGCAGACTGACGGCATCTAACCAAGTCGCTTTGATTACATATGGAACTACATTATACGATTTCGGAATTGCGTTAGAGACCGTTGAGTTGAGTTTCACAAAAGCTAGACTCCGCCCACGTGGGATATTATGCTTGGATATCGGTGAATCAGCAAAGTCTCAGAGACATTCAAAGAAATGCACAAATAGAACAACAACTCATGAATCGGTTCAAAATTCAGTTGACAGGGTAATTCGAGATGCTGTAATTCAACAGTACCATCCAGTGTGTTTTCAATACATTCTTTCGCGTAATCTTATCGGTGGATTGTGGAAGTCAAGTTTGTGCTCCTAGGTTGAGAACTCGAACGTGAGATGGAAGACAGGGCTAACTTTGACAGAGGTGAAGACAGGGCTAACTTTGACAGAGGTGAAGACAGGGCTAACTTTGACAGAGGTGCGGCGAAATCCGCTAACAACGTGAACGCAGAGGCCTCGTGCTGCGCTTATCTTTAACGGTTTCATCCATGAAGTACAAGCATCAACACGAAGTCAATAGATTTCCATGCACCGATTCAAGCACAAGAGCATGGATTCAAGATCACCTTTTCTTGCAATCGTTCCGTCATTTATTTGTACCCACGACCAGCTAGAATTATTTGATATATCTGATCATGGATACTAATTCGATATTCTGCTTTGCGTTATGTAAACAATGGTTGCAAAGAGAACAGGCAATGCACTGCGATGCGTACAAGCCTTCAACGATATACGAGTACGTTGTTGAGTTGCCGAGATTGGGCTTGGCTCGCTCTAGGGGTAAGCGTAAGTTGCTAGATCAAGATTTAATGTTGCATTTCGCGCTTTCTGTACTGCTCATGATCAGTATAAAAAATTGATTCCGCTGCGAGGTTAGAACCTGATTTCTGATGTTCTGTACATGGAGAATCCGATTTTTACCAACAGATTTCAGGATGGTGTCTTATCCTTTGGTCGCATCATGGTAGTGTGTCGAGAGGAGACCCAAGGAGCGTGGAGGCCTGTGTTGGGATCACTTCTGAGCTCACATGGTGGATTTAGTGGGATGCCAAACTGATGTCTTCACAAGTTGAGTCCTTGGTGGATTCTGTCCTCATCCGTTCGATTGGCGGCCATTGGAGATGCAGGTGATAAAGCCGTCCGGTGAGCTTCCATGCACCGGGCCTTGGCTTCCTAGAAGGCGACACCCAATACCGCTATGAATAGTTCAAGGTACTTGTAGCTTGGTTTGCTGTGCTCACAGTGACAGTTACCAGCTACTTTAATGAACATTTGCACGGGTAGGGACCTGGTTAAGTTGATTTCTTGCTGCACGGCGATATGCACTCGAGACGACGCTAATGAAGTCCTGGTTCTTGCATGGCCCAAAAAACAGCGTAGATCCTTCAAACTTGTACTGGTTCGTGTAAATCATGAAGAGCGCCTTGCGATTTCATGAAAAATAATATTGGTAATTTTGTGAAAGTAAACCAAGGATTCACTGCGTCATGGATAGGTTTGTATGAAAATAGAAAATAGGAAAGGATAGTCTGCCAATACGAAGCATTAACTACGTCATAGATAGGCTTGTATGAAAATACGACATGATACTCTGCTAAAACGAACACTTTATGAAATCCACCATAATCTTTTTCAATTTGTTCACGGTAACGATCAACTATCAGAAGTTTGTCTTTGCGTCTTAATTTTTGTTCCTGCATCCGTGCATGGAGTGACTGAACTCTGTCTTGAAGAAATTTTAAGTTTGTAACAAATCAAACAGGACAGGAAAAACACGTTCGTACATCAAGGCTTCTACATTGTATCTTGTGAAGCCAATGCCCCCTCCTCTTAGATCATCATTACAGCTTACCTTGTTCAAAAAGGTTAATCAAGAAGGTGATGCAGTGTCATCAATTCGCATTTCCGTCAGCAATGGAGCTTGTGGTTTGTAAAGTCAATCGTAGAGATTCGACATGACTCAATCATCGAGAGTTGCTGCTCCTTCAATATTCAATGTTGCAAGTTATAGAGAGTACGTGAGTACCTTTCTACTGATTACACGAGACCCAATGAGCACATGTCTATCTCATCCGTAGATAACTTGAGCCAGTATGAAGGATGAGTGCCTGTCATTCGTAACATCAACCACCAAGTGGAGTTTTGTTCTTATGCAGTCCTCTAAAACGGTGGGATTTATTTTTGTCCCTCTTGTTTCCAATGTCGATATGAAAGTTGTACTAGCAGGGCTCAGTCATTCAATGTAGTATCGTGAACAAAGACTGATTGACATGCAAGATCAGTGGATGCAACCAAAAGTAAAGTGTTAACATTAAACGCTTGGATGGTAATCGGGAATCGCTTGGGGAAGTATCGGCTGTTAATTATGGAAATGGATTCTCCGCTGAGATGAACTTTGTTCACGCCTTTCTAAGATTTTAGGATTTCTTGTAGTTCGCTTGAAAGTTATTGTTGCCATTACTTGATTCACGTTGGAACGATGCAGAGTGGGATATATTAGTAGTTGAAATAGCAACTTTATCTCCATTGCACGTGGTTCATGAATCACCAGGCGGGAGATGCTGCTACATTATTTGAAGGTTGCGCCCTCTTTCCTCATTGTACCGGAATAACTGGATCTTTCGAATGAGACTGGGTACTTACGGTAGGATAAACTAGAACTAGTACGCTAGAATCTATCTCTATCGTGACAAGAAATGAAAAGTGGGACACTTGAGTCAGCGGATATGATGATCCGTAGCGAGAAAAGGGCGCTCGCAGACAGCCTCATAGAATGAAATCTCAAGATACGCTGGACTATGAATGCGGAAAATTTATTCTTCGTCCTCATCCTCGTCTTCATTTTCCTCTTCCTCCTGCAAATAAACGAACGCATAAAAAAGCACATGTGAAATACTACGAAATAAGAATTCGAATCATCCTGGATCCTTCAACTTACATCGTCATCTCCCGGAACGACACTCTTAGTGCTGAAATTTTCCCAGGATTGTGTGACTTCTTCACGTGAAAGGCTACGTTTCGAATGTGATGTTCCGTGGTCATGACCGTGATCACCGTGCTCCCAAGGGTGCTGGTACCCAAGAAGAACTGCACCGTCCTGCGAGAACCGATGAAACACCCACAACCATGCCACTGTGCCGAAGAACTCTCCCAGTCTTGTCCCAAAAGAGTTTGTTTCCATGAATCTACAAAAAAGTGGAAAAGAAAACGAAAGTAAGACAACCGACCGAATCGCAGACAGTGAGTGATGGATCAACCGAACAGAGCAACGCGAAGTGTCTCACCCTCCGCCACCTCCCATGTTTCGTCGTTGTGGCAAAGTTGAACGCACAAACATGCGTTCTCTTCCCAAGCAGCGGGACCTAGACGTGATTCGCATCCACATGTTAACGCAACAAGAGTGGATGTCAGTGCTTTTCTCGTCGATTACAGTTGTAATAACAATGTATCATTCGCCCGCGCTCCACTTCCATGATGGTAGTGTACCAGGTACCAGGTATATGGTACTTTAGGTACCAGGTACACAAATACCAGGTACGGGTACATCCAACCTTGTCTGTCCTCCGTACCGATCCTATGGACCATGAGCACAGAACTACTAACGAAACTACACCGTTTTTTACTGTTAGTACAAAACTACTTGTAATACGTATCGGGAACAAATCGTAAATGATTTAACTGTAAACAACTAGAAACTAGCAGTGGAATCAAAGGAAAGTTGAAGAATGTAGAAGTGCTACCGTAACTGTACTAGTCCCTGGCGCATAACAGGAGCAACAGTTTTGCACAAGCGTACACGTAGTGCTACCAGTTTGTTCTACTCCACCATTCGTTTCTCCTTATCTTCAATAGTTTCTTTTTTCTGTCGCTTCTTCGCGCGCTGCGAGGCACCTCGAGAGCGCCCTTTGGAATCGTGATCATTTCCCGATGACTCAGCGGCAGGGTGCTTGCGCTGATTGGCATGATTAACTTTCTGCTGTAATCGCCTCTCCGTTTGTTTCTTGGCCTTTATCCGATTCTCCACCTTTTACGGCATGGCAACGACCGAACACACAATCATGAGACTTCTCGTTCTATTCCACGAGTGCAAATAAATCCAACTTACCGTGAAATCTACAATCAATCTCGGAATCCTTGTCTCTGTGCTCTTTGGCCCCTTAGAACCCAGCTTTTGGGCTTTTCGTTTCAAATCAACTGCGCTTTTCCCTCCTGCAACGTATTCCCTTGAGTACGTTGGATTATTATTTAGTTCACGTAGACAAGCAAGCGCATGAATGTGATGCGTGAATTCGACGAACCCAAAACCTCGACTGTTTCCTTTTTTGGATGGTGCGTGGTCACTATTCTCCCTATCCACATAAACTGAGGGGATATAGTCCTTGCTCTTTCCAGTCTCTTCCCAAGGAGGAAGTAAATCCTCCTTCGTCTTGCTACTTCCTTGTACCATCGTCAAGATCTCTCTCGTTGACAATTCTCCCTTAGCCCTCAAGTGTGCAATCTGGTCATTCACGCTGACAAGGCCCGAAAGAAGTCCCTTCTTTGTGGCCTCTTCACAAAGGTTGCGAAGTTGAACTTCGTCGACATGCTTTGCCAAGTTTCGAATCGACAGTCTATTGGGGTTAATGAAAAATATTGGTGATTGCAACTTGGTGGTTTTGTCCTTGAGCGCTGATTGTCTCTTCTTTTGGTCTTGCTCAGGAATAGTATCCCAAGTATTTGCCTTGTCAGAACCAGGCTCTGTCGGAGTACTCTCGACTCTTCCTTCAGACTGCAAATACATGTTTCGCCGATCGGCGGCCTGAGAATTCAGTTCCTTCGAATCAAACGTCTCCGCAGTCTCTCTGTCAACAGCGTAATCAACCAATATTTTGCGCCCCTTTATCACCAGAGAAAAATCACCAACTTCCGATAAACTTTCTGGTACTGGTTTCGTTGGCGAGGAATGGGATGAAACAAGGTTCTCATTATTGGCTGTTGGAGATTGTGAAGCCATGGTTATCGCCAACTTTGCACTTTTGGCCCGCTTATAAGTTATAAAGGCAGTGCCTTTGGGCATTTCAGTAACTTTGTCTTTGACGAGATAGATGCCCTCAATGTATCCAAACTTGGCGAAAAGCTGAAACAGCTCTTTTCTACTGGTGTCAAAAGGTAGATTCCGGAGGAAGATGGTTCTTTCCTCCTTTACTGCAGAATCACTGGGTTCCGACGCTCGAATAGAACCTTCTTCATCTTCATCTTCATCCTCGCTCTGATCATGCTCATCATTCTTTTCCTGGTCGTTCACCGGAACAGCATCCTCGGGACGCTCGTCAAGCTTGGCATTATTCTCAACCTTGTCAGTGCGCTTGATTTGCTGGTGGACTGCCTTAGGTAGACACCAATCCAACGAAACGGTGCGGTTTTGAATATCAAGGCGTTTGGTATCAACAGCCCGTTGTGCGGCTTCAGGACAGGAAAATGTTACAAAGCAAAATCCAACATGAAGGTCTGACTTGACACGTGGCACGTGCAAGTCGACGATTTCCCCAAATTTTTCTACGGCGGATCGAATATGGTGCTCCTTCGCATAGAATGACAAGTTTCGAAGAATAACGCGGCATTTTTTCTTTAGGTCAGCGTTCGACACATCGTCGCTCGATTTTTGTGACGCTACAACTTGCACTGCCGAATCGGGTTCTTTTTGTTTCCTCTCGACATTTCTTTGCTCAAGTGACGCAAGTTCCACAAGAATTTTGTACTTTACGCCTTCCACCTCGATTTTCTTGTTGTTCAATGAAGAGCTTGCAGCCAGAGCATCATCACTTGACAAATACTTGACAAATCCATAACCTTTGCTTTCGTTTTCCACAGAACAAATCCACGACGTCTTCTTAACTGGACCAATCTCTGAGAAGATGTCCTCAAGCTGTTGTCGACGGAGTTTATGCGTTGGAGTGGGCACAAATCTCACAAAAACAGTATTTTCTGTGGACTTGGGCATCGTTTTGGTGGTTTCAAGAGAAATGTCGCTGCTCACAAATGAAACAATGGAAATTCCCAAGCACCTTTATTTTTCGGATGGTGGTGTTGGTGGTGAAAAATGTACCGCGAATATCGTTCGTCCTTCGTCAATTTTGACTCTCTCGACTCCATCCATGTATTTACCATTTACCGGATACCGCCTATACTTCGTTGCCATCGAAGCACGCAGTACACATCTCGCGTTTGTGCTACTGGATAGGGGCCAGACCAGGTACATCCGGACCCAACTAGGAAAAACGTTCACCACCACGACGCGACGCTGGGGATCAGATCTAGCAAAACGGTGTGCCGTTTAAAGTCAGCTTGCACGCCCCTCTTTAGTCAACAGTTAGCCTACGAAAGGAGCAAACTCTGACGATGGTAAGTCCACTGTGAAACTGATAATAGCTTGAGATGGCAATCTGCTGCAAATTGGTTCTGGAACGGGTCCCCTCTTGTGGTGCAATTTGGGAGTTTACTGTGATCGTTTGAAACAATCTTTAACGCTCATGCTAACCCATTACCCTCATGAACATGTCCCCCAGCCCGCTCAGAAGACATTCCGCACAAAGCTCACGCTTGCAAAGAAGCAACGACAAAATCGCCCGTTGCCTCATTGGATTCGCCTCCGTACGGACAATACCATCAAGTGGAATGCTAAGCGCAGACACTGGCGTCGAACCAAGTTGGGATTGTAAACTTTCTTAGACATTTGGATTGAGGAATATCCTGGTTTCTTATTTTGTGTTAGCCGGTATGTTGATGGGAATGGACAGCTCTTCCACTGTAAAAGTTTTCATCCAATCGATCCCCGGGAGGCCTATTCAAGTCACTACTGACTCCCATGTTGATGCTTTACTGGCAGAGAAGAAACCTTCTAATTCCTCAATCGGACCTGCCGGTCAAGCTCGTTTGTTAGTAGTTAACTCGTCCAGGTCTTCTTTCTACATTATTTTCTTCGTTCCAAATGAGTCTATGGAGCACCCTGGAACTCCCACAGTTTCCACCTTGTTTCCCAGCAATATACACCTTATTCCTTGTTGGAAAAAAGAGTTCTTCGTTTATTCATCCAGAAAGTGCTAGTGTTTGTAGCGAAAACTAATAACACCGACCCCAGAGGAGCCTCCTGAGAGTGGGGTGCTTGTACCTCCTAGTGCTCAGGAGACTACAGGGCAAATTTGAAACTAGGAATACTTAATGTCTTGTTTCATACCTGGTATGGTGTTGTGCGAGACAGATGAAGCCAGTTGCTCCTCATCATCACAGCTTCCCTTAGTTCCAAATCTTACTGAAACGTTTGAAACCGCTGGTGGGAGGACTTGAAGCAGTATTTCTTCAGAAGACAGGTAAACATGTGTGAACTGCACCCATTTTCCCCACATGACCAATAAACCCTCCGGTACCTTCACACCAGCAGTCCTCGAGTTTCCTACCGAATCTAGGGTGATTCACCACGTTTTGAATATTGAATGAGCTACAAAACACGTATATGATAGTTCTAAATACAATGCCGTACTGTTTAGTTGTATTCAAGGAAGATACCGATAACTGGGTTTCCGTCAATTTGTTCGTGCATCATGAGGCCAAGGATACCCATCATGGCAGCACGTCCGTTGTTCAATTCAATGGCACGCTTTCGAAGCTTGGACTTAGGGCCAAAATCATCCCAGCCAAAGTCAATGAACCCGTTACGGAAGTCACCAGGGAATTCACCGGTACCCTTAACATCCTTCATGACAAAGAGTTCCAAAAGCCCAACGAAGAGAATAATTTGTCCAAGACCAGCTTGAGGAATGGCATCTGGACCAGAGATAGCCGCAAGGCCATCTGGGTACTCAGAAAATGAATGACCTTCAAAGTCGATGCTTCCAGGAAGGTGGATCCCAGCGCGGGTCACAATCTGTCCAAGGAAGGCAAGCATGCTAATGCGGCCATGCTTCAGCTCAACATAGCGGAGTCGGTTGAACTTGGCTTCATTGCCGTCGGCAACAAGACCCAGAGGATCAAAGAATCCCAAAGGTTCTTGAGCGCCAAGCTCACCCTCGAATGCCTTGAGCGCAGGGTTGCTGGTCGCTTGCTTTGCCGGAGCGAAAGCAAGGGCCGTTGAAAGCAGGGAGGCAAGAACAGCGAGCTTCATTGTCTTTTGCTTCAATTTGTGAACAAATGAAAGGAATGATTCTTACAGTTCTTCTGTAGGAAACTTACGCGTTCGTTCATCGAAAGATCCGTGCCGATCTGTTGAGCCGGAAATTCAACTTGACACAGTGGGAGACCGACAACGCACTGACGTTGATGATGATGCGAAACGAGTAGTACTAGGTAATAGGCTTTTAAGGTATATAGAATCAGTATGATGCTACTTGTCGTCAGATTTCCTTTACGGCTCGAAAGAAATCACCTGGAGGAAAAAAGTATGCGCATACAGGAAACAAAGCAGCGTCCTTTTTACATCATCGAGCGGTAAAACCGGCTCATCTTATCATCTACCGGTAGAATGACGGGTGTGCATAGCAACGATGATAAAGCATCGATCCCAACCGAGTTGGAGGGCACGCAAACGGCTGATGGATCAGGTAGCGACACTCTGTCTCATTCACAGTCTGCGAATCTAGATCGCAAGTCTGCCTTACAGGAGAACATCGAAAGGAAAGGAAAGCATGCTTACTACTTTGCACATGCTCACAAAGCCACCGGTCCTCAATGGGATGGGAACATAACCCCAAAACTTCTGTCCTTGTCGTCTCTAGAAGAAGTACTACCAACAAGTCCTGCATCTTTTGAATATCACAAAAGCAACATAACGACTTATGCATTCTCAGACGAAGGCAAAACTGTCAAATTATACATCACGTTGGAGGGCATCGGGGAGAAGTGTGTAGTAGACGATATCACGCTTGACTACACAGCTCAGTCTTTCTGCCTTGTCGTTCGAAACTACGACGCTGAATGCAAATGTCTCAGCTTCGGAAAGCTTTCTGACCGGATCTCAGCCGCCACCTTTAAACTGAAAAAAGACAAGGTGATCTTGATCCTGACGAAGGAGAAGGAAGGTGAATGGCATACCATCAATGACAAAGGAACTCCGGACCATGAGCTAGTCTAAGTGTTGGATAGGCGCGCAGGATTATGCTTAGTATGTTTGATCGCATTTTCTCTAGCTCCAGATGTCTAGCAATAACCGTCCTTCTCGCTTCAACTTTTCTAGATGTTCTCGTCCAATGTTCGTGTCGCGATTTCCATTTACATCATCGCTGAGAATCTCTACCAAAGTATTTTGAACATCACGAGCCATTGAGTTTCCATCTCCACATATGTAAATCACACCATTCTCTTTCGTTACAAGGTTGACCAATCGTTGCGATGCGTCCTCGCTCCTCATCAAGTCTTGAACATACTGCTTTTTCTCGTCACGTGAGAAGGCCGTGTATAAATTTGTGATGATTCCTTCCGATACAAACTTCTTCATTTCTTTCTCGAAAAGCCAATCATGATTTTGATGTCGGCACCCAAAGTATACTTCAACGTTTCCAGCGGACTGATGACCATTATGACCGGTTGCTACGCGAAGTCCTGCCGAATCCTTGCGATCGAGATTAAGATCATGGGTCTCTAACTCGTATCCACCTCTCCATGTTCCTTGAACTACTGCGTCGGCAGCGTCGTGAGCGACCCTAGACGATAGTAAGGCTCGTCGGTGGGTCAAGAAACCCATGAACGGAGCTATTCCTGTGCCTGGTCCGATCAATACAATCGGTGTAGACAAAGAAAGTGGTAATCGGAAATCCGCAGTTGGTTTTGGGAAAATTTTCATCAAGGGAGCAGGATTAATATCAGCAATGGTCCCGGCTAGAAAGGGAGCACACGACGCTTCCAGGTATGACGTCGCGATACCGTGAATGCGACGTCGACCCGCCTCTCGCCCATTCACTACCCAAGAAGTGGTCAAGTAATCGACAACTGAAAATGCAATCGACAGACAGGACCCCTTGGTGGCATCAAGAGGACTTGAACTGATCGAATAGTAGCGAGGAGGGATTGCTGGTAGCAGACTCAATATTCCTGCCATAGTTATAGAGCGACATGATGGAAAATCTCTGAGAAGGTCAGTGAACGAGCGGCGCTGGTCAAGAATGTATTCTTGATACAACTTTAGACCTGCACTATTTCTTGACGCAAGTAAGCGCAACGCAGCAGCTTCCTCGTCATTACTCGCAAACTGCGCCAAACCGTTCATAATCTTCTTGTTTTTCAAGGTGCAACTGAGATCAACATGATCGGTCATGGCCTGTTGGATAGTGATCGGTGGACCTCCATCAATTGATACCTTTTGCGATGGCCCAATACCATGGTATTCTTGCAGGCAGCTGAGCACGAAGGACACATCCTCTGGATGATTCGGCACTAGAATGCCCACGGTATCTCCAGGCTGATATTCCAGACTAAAGTCATCCGGCAACGAAAGAAACATTTCAATAACTCGTTTTCCGTTTTGTTCTCTTGCCAAATCATCGACTTCGTCAAATTTAAATTCCGATTCAAAGATAGCTCGTGCCATCAAATAGTCAGTCTGAGTGTTCATGCCGTCTTGTCGAGCGGTATCGACAATCCTCATGGAAGCCGCTGTGGAAGTCCTAGTGAGATATCTTGATCCGATGACTTTCGATTCGTATGGTCTACTTTCTGTATACAATATCGCTCCAGAACTGGAGGTTGAAATTGTCGCGTTATCCGCTACATTTCCAAGCTTGTCTGTTGCGTGTTCATCATCCTCAGTACAAAGTTCGCAGGAAGAGCGACTCGCTCCTAACGATGGTAACAGAGAATGTGCCACGGCAGGTATTTTGGATTCATTCGAGAGCCCAAGTGAAGCCTTGACCAAATCGACTCCGACGGAAACACCATTAGTTGCAGTTTCTGAACAATGTGATTCGTCAACTCTTTCACGGACTTCAATTGTAATCACCGACTCGGTGGCGCTGGAAGGTTGCTCCGTCGAGTTTTTGGCGGCATCACATGCAGTATCTGATTTGAAGGGAACTTGGAATTCTTGCACCGTGTGTGATTCCAACGCCTTAGCAAGCTGAACCTCATCGCTTTCCTTTTGTTCTTCAAATCGATTCGCCGCATCGTCGTTCGATCTACATGCATCAACCATATCCGACAACACCGTTTCCAGCCAAGGCTCTACAACTTCTTCCAGGCCTGTGGCTTCGTCGGCACAAGCCAATTTCTTAGCTCTTGATGCTCCAAGCTCCATCATTTTTTTATCAAGCAGTTTCCCTGTCGCACAAAACTGATCATAGTTCGTGTCGCCAAGTCCCAAGACAGCGAAAGCGCAGAGACCAAAAGGCTTCGATTCAGCAGTTTCGCGCCTCTTGATGTGACGGACGAATCGAGACGCGTTTTCTGGCGGGTCACCGTTGCCTGTTGTTGAAGAAATTAAAATTACACCATGCTTTCCTCCCTGTGCTGGCGGCACCTCCCACTGCTGCGCGACTTTCTTGAAGTCCGACAGTGGCTTGCAAACAACTGACGTGAAGAAACTGGGGCGCTCTTTCTCAGCGAGATCTTTTGCTATGCCTTCAGCATTTCCTGTGGCTGATCCGTAGAGAATGTACAAGGTCGCCATTTGTATACTTTGCCCGCGGTGAAGCAACAGGTTGTAGAACTCTCACTCAATATATAACGAAATGCGATGATGCAAGTGGTAGGCAACACGAGAAAATGGTGGAAGATTTTTATTGACTGAAAAATTGGCATTTATTCCATGACAGCGCGATAATCCAGTTGGACGGTTCCTAAGAAATCCAATCAGCACGTTCTGTCGCACGTTCTTCCGCAGGTCACGAGCCTGTATCACGGTAATTTACCCTGCAAATGGTGCTGGGTGAGTCCGACAGCCGTCAGTCCCACCAGACCACTTGTAACCACCGACTTTTTTTGCGCGTGCCCTCGGCGAAATCAATGAGAGTCGCTTGTTGCAGTAGACCAAATACTTGAATCCCCCTTAGGACTCTGAATTGCATTGACAGTGAGCCATGGAGAAGAAAGAAGGTTCAGCCAACCAACATGAGAGACGCAATCACTCCATCAGCTTGGAGAAGTTTGGACAACAGAGAGGACAAGTTCGTGCTCTTGAAGAGTTCCGAAATCGGAAGAACAAAAAGCGCTTGGAGACAGCAAAAGCTCTTCGCACGTACAAAAAAACCATGAAGATGGAAGGATTTGAAGCCGGAAAAGGAGCGGCACGGAAAAGAAATATTCCAGATGTCGATATCGCGGCTCCCGCGAGCGAACCTGAAGAATCTCGACCGTCGAAACGACACAAATCAAACACCATGCAGAAATCAATTGAAAAAGCAAGGAACAAGAAAGAAGAAAACGAGGAACTGAAGAAATCGATGGAAGAGAGCAGAATTGAAAGAGAAAAGAAACTCAGGGAACGAACAAAGATGTCTAGACTTCTCGCCAAGCGGACCAAAAGAGGGCAACCAATAATTAAGCACACTGTTGAAAACATGCTCAGGAAACTGGAACAAGGATGACGCGGAGCAACACCACCTTTTTCAATTACTAGTATGATCTTTTCTGTACAATAGGTAAGGAAATCGGCTGGACTGTGAGTCTAGTGTTACCAAAGGCTTTGAACTTGATTTTCATGTCAATTGACGGTCGAGTCGAGAACCTTTGGGAGTTTATATCTGGTGAACAAAATTGTCCCTGGCATAATGCTAAAGTTGCATGAGGCTTGGGATTCTCCATCGTCTACCTGTATATGCACTCTCGCCTTTTTGTTTGACGCAATGGTTCTTATAGAGACAGCTTCAGGACACAAGCTCCATGTCGGGGCGTGGCTCTGGCTAAGTCTGTTCGTCCCATTCCTTCGGAAGCTGCAACTCTACGAAATCAAATATAATTTCACGATGCATCGGCCTAGAGATAGTACTGGTACTTTAAAATCAAGCCAGGATCTGATTTATCTCACTCCATGTTCTTCTTTCCGAAATCAACTAGAACATACCCAGTTGCGACTTTGCCATTTTCAGGAATGGCCTTTGTCCAGTCAGGATTAATTTCATACTTTGGGGCATCTTTGGGATAATTACCGTCTGGAAAGCAAACATCCATCGGCAATGGCGGATTGCGCATGAATTTTGAACCCCCCGGCATGATGGGGTTGCAATATGGATCCGGGTGTGTGTAAGAGAAGAGCTGATCTTCTCCTTCCTGAAGTCAAGAAAAGAATAATAAGATAATGGACGAGATTGAAGCAAACAAAACGATATAGTACCGGTAGCTAGATCACGTACTCGCAGAAGGCGAAGGGCTTTTCCTGGATTACACCCTCGTTCAGCATCGAACCTTGCTCGCAGTTTCGATGCTTCTTCATTGAAAATATCCCGATCAATCGCCCAACTGCTCAACAATTTCAGGGACTTGCGGTAAAGACGTGCAACCTTGTTATTCCGGATAAAGGGAGGGCAGGGGTGAGACGGATTCCATCGTAGCGTGGGACGAGAACATCAACACGAGAATCGCAGGTACCTGTTGGTTGTGAGTCAAGTCCGGCAAACGTTGTCTGGCCTGGTCAGCTGCTTGCTGAAAGACATCATTCAAGACTTGAGGGCGTACTAGTGGCATGACGAGTTGTAGCTATGAACAAAATCGGGAAACCTGAACAGTCCCTCAGTGTTCTTACTAGATGAAATGGGTCAGCAAACAGAGGCAGTGTGTACTTGCACTCTGTAGCTGGTACAACGTACATACAAGTACCTCATCATATCGAGCAGCCGTCAATAGAGCTGCTGGTAGGGTGGGTACTTATAGTACATACGATTGGTGGATCATTGACCTACCTCCATGTGAACCGGCACAGTGAGGTACTTACCTGGTATACCTTATAGTGTACCAGGTACCTACCACCTGCGGGCTAGACTTTCAACGGCTTACCTCGAACGGTAAATACCGGTAGACAGGCGCAAAGGTAGCCGTGCTCGGTACATTTTTTGTGCGTTGATTGTTCGTTGAGGGAGCAAGAAGAACGAAAACATAATATTCAGTGCCATATATATAATGTGGAACAACTCGTAAAATCCAATGATTGTGTGCTGAAATCGCTTTAGGACATCCGATGTCTCGCAGAATCCCATGTCTTTTTGTCGCCTGTCGGCAAGTAGGCTTATCAAAAGGGAGGACTGGACGAAAGGCATTTGTAATTACGAGCGCCCGACCGTTCGCGCATGCAGTCCTTTGCTTGTGCGTTGCACCCGTAAATCAACCACCGCACCAGGTATCATACCAGATACATGTGCCAGCAACTTGTACCTCGTTATCATTGCAAAACACTCCTTTCTTGTTGTGGTTGCTAATATAAAGGACCTATACCCTGTACCGACGTTCTCAAGATTGTTTCTATCTGCACGCAGCATTTGAAACAACATGTCGTCGAAACATCGTTTGACGCGATCCTTTCGCACGCTTTCGGCATTGCTTTATCTGGTGAGTCCACCTCAATTCGTGATTTGCTCTTTATTTTGAGTCGCCATCATGAACAATTACACCGAATTTGGAAACCGAGCAGAAATGACGCACATCTACATTCATGATCAGGGGTGTGTGAGCCTTCACTTTGTCCATGGCCTCGGACGCAATGCCATATTCTTTTGTCTCTTGCTAACCTTTATCTTGTTCTGATCTTGTTCCGCACAGCTGAACATTGCCGTATCGATTCATTTTGCTTTGATTCCACATTATCTCGACGTTTTGGTTGGTTCTTTGATCACTATTGTCTGCTTGATAATGTTATGCGTGGCAATCGAGGCTCCCACACCGTTGATATCACGCTTAGAGAATTCATCGATTGGATCGTCGCTCTTCACATTTCGGGGACGGTACATGGTGGACCTTCTCGTGTCGCTTTTTCTTTTTGCAATGGGAGTATGGGGTATCATCATGGGTTTTTTTACTCTGTTCCTCATTTTTGGAATTCGCTTCTTGGGTGTGAAGCAGCCTGACGCTTTCAATGAAATATTCCGGCAATCTGACATGGAATCACAGTCACACGGTGACTCGTACACCTTGGAAGGCACGTATGACACAGAAGGGTCTGGACTCGATAGATAAGTTTGTATTTGGCCCATGTGAATTAATATCGTTGTCACACAAATAAGATATTGTTGCAGATAACATTAGTTAGTCCTATGAATCATGAATCACAGTTGACATATGACCCCTAATCTACAGTTTCATTTTGTTTTTCTCTTGCAGATAGATGGTAGCGAATGCTATGTCCCTGGTGACCTGGTACATGTTGTCTTTGTAAAAGTACTCGGTACAAGTCAAGCCGATCACCAGCAGCAGAAAGGTACCAGTAGACGTTTCCCTTGACGAATGTGGCTAAATGAAGTGAGAAGATTGGAACCTTAGATTACTGGATAGCAGTACTCAAACTTTCTCCACAAGTTGAGGGAATCGATGCTCCAGAGTCAACTATTTCATGTGGGGGTTAAATTAGAGGTAGTAGTGTAGTGTTCTTGTAGAATTGTCTACTTGCAAGTGGTACTTGTAGTCAGCAACAGGTATGACAAGGTACCAGGTACTTGGTAATAGGTAACTACCAGGTACCAGGTACCTATGAATTGATACCAGGTCCAGTACCATGGACTTCGGGATGGAGTCAGTGAACGACGAAGAAATGGAACGCCAAACTCCATCCACAATGGTCGAGTAATGGAGAAATTTTTCACTGGCAAGCAGCTTGCTTCCATTTTTTCTTTCGATTCGTAGTATATCATGGATCGAATCTCGTCCCCAATCGCTGCTTCAGAACCCACTAATGTTCCATCGGACGAAACGGTGGGGATCCCAGTTACTAATGAACAGAATGAACTGAGTGTTAGCGCCTCCCCTCTTTGGAATCAAAATGGCTGGTCACTCACATGGCCTATTTGGCATTTGCTTCCTCTCCAAGAACGAAGACAATTGGCACATGATCACGGATTTAAAACTATCGGAGCATTCGAAGAATATATGTCCCTTCATCAAGCGATGGATGACTCAGAAATTCCCAGGCCTTATGCCAATGATCTTGTTTTCTCAAAAGATGGGACGAAGGTCAAGCCAGAAGACGCGGGCAACGAAGAGGAAGACAATGAAAATGATTCAGATGGTGGAGAAAAATCGTCCTTGGAAAAGCAATCGTCTTCCGTAAGCGATGACTTGTCGCTTGAGAAGTTGCTTCAAGTGGGTGGATTGATCCTGATGTTGCACGATGAAATCGTGCACCAAGTATTTTCCTGGCTGCCAGTAGATGCTTATGCTACGCTGGGTCTGGTTAGTCCTCATTGGAAACACCTGACGAGGACTGAAGCAGTCTACAAACGATTGTGTGAAAGACTCTATATGAATCAAAGTAAACGCCGTCAACTGCATGTGTCTCGATTTGGTGGATCTTACCGAACTATGTTAGAGCAGCGACCACGAGTAAGAGCAGCTGGAGGTTGTTACGTCCTCAAATATTCCCAGATAAAGCAGATTCAACGAGATATGTGGACTGAGGTAAGTTGTGAATAAGCAATACACAACACACTACCAATTCGCAGTTGCTTGTAGACCAGCAGTACTAATCTTGGCTCATTGGTTTCTCCACGAAAGGTTCCGCATGGAGCTATTCTAGAAAGTGTTTATTATCGATATTTGTATTTTCAAGAAGATGGCCGTGTACTCTATGCGTTGACATCAACGCCTCCGCATGAGATGTTCCATCGCCTTCTCAAAGTTTGCCTGAAAAAGCACGACGACAGCGCTGCTGTGTGGGGAACCTATCTTGTGCAGAAAAACGCATTGACTATCACAGCTCGGCAACCGTGGCATACAATCAGGTTCGAACTTACCATTGAACCGAAGTCTATTCATGGTAGATTTGGTTCGCTTACGTTGAATCGTCATTTGTCGTCTCCGTCAGGAAATTTCGACGATTGGAGCAGCGATCGAGTAGAGTACAACGTTCCCGGGGAATCCTTCCGATTTGTGAAGTCTAGGTTCTTGTAGTTTAACTGTAATATAATTTATAATTTAAGTAATATCCTGACTGTGAAAATACTTTATACAGTCAGAAATGGTTTGAACTCCAAGTAGTCGACCGGTGCTGTGGATGTTGTTGGTGTACAGACGCTACGTAAACCTTCTCTTCCTCCCCATCGGTCAGCTCTCATCAGCATACGACTGGGAGATCATTGGCCGCCGGAGGTGTGAAACAGACTCTACAGCAGCAGTGAAACTGAGGCAGGGCTTTCTATCGCAACAACCAGTTGACTTTCTGGAAATCTCAAGAGTGCCTGTGTAGGACTGGTGAAGGCTAGGATGGTCCGATTCTCAAAGGAAACTGACTCGAAACGGATTCCGTCTGTGGCAATCTATCAGCCGAAATTAAGTGCCACCGCGGGAAGCCGCCGTCGAATTCGTCTGTATAATGTTGTTTTCATTGCCTTGTATGTCTACCAATCGATCTGGGTTTTTGGAACAATCGGCGAGCCGTATCTCAAGTTTCTCGAAAAGGCCGAGCGCGAGGGTTTCGAGGTGATGGAAGGGACCACAAAGCTGCGAGCCGAGTTGGAGCACAAGTTCAGCGACATCAATGATCCAAACCGCAGGACGAAGAAGCTCGGATGGTTTGATTGGATGGATTTGGACATCGAAGAGCTTGCGGCAGAGAAGAAGAGAGACAAGATGCAGTCTGTCTTGGACAGCTTGCCCAAAAATATGAGAGTACCGTCAAGGTATTCCCCATCATTCACTCCAACACTCATACTAGGGATCTTGGTAGTCTTGCATGCCCTTGTCTTGCTTTTGCAACACTGGTCCGTCAGCTTCAACGTTTGGATCAACTTTCGTGAAATGGACGTGGATGCTGTGGTCTTGCCTGAGGGGATGATGGAGCTAGATCTAGAAGAAGATGAACAACGCCTTAGTGCCTGGAAAAAGAATCCCCAGAATGGAAATACTACGGATGAAAGCAAAATGATGATGGATCGCTCTGTAGCCAATCCACCATCTACATTACCCACGCATGCAAGAGTCATACCCGCGAAAGGGAATCATGTCCTGGTTCCTATTGTCTACTTTCCAATCTTAGGCATGACCTTTGAGTATCATCGTCGTCGATATATTTATGATCCTGACATTGGATCCTGGACAAAAGTTCGCTGTCGAACCGACATTCCACTGGATTTTCTGAAGAATTGGAAAGGATTCTCGTCTGATCACCATTTGATATCTGGTCAGATCCGTTACGGCCCCAACGCATTTAGCGTCAAGCAGCCTACTTTCACGGAACTCTACAAGAAGCAGCTATTGAGCCCCTTTACGGTCTTTCAGCTCTTTTGCGTCATATTATGGTTGCTAGATGACTACTGGCAATACTCGTTCTTCACACTTTTCATGATACTCATGTTTGAGGCCACAGTGGTGTTTTCTCGCATCAAGTCACTCTCAGCCCTACGGGGTATGGGGAATCAAGCGCGCCAGGTGTGGGTGCACCGACTCGGTAGCTGGGTATCAATACAGACGACAGAACTATTGCCTGGAGATATCATGAGCTTGACTCGAGTCAAACCTCATTATGTTCAAAATAACGATCGTGACAAGCAGAGGAAACAAGCATTAAAGCTCCAAGACGATGGAGGTGATGTTATTCCTGCTGACTTGCTTCTACTAAGCGGGTCAACAGTTGTCAACGAAGCCAGTTTGACTGGAGAGTCAGTGCCTCAAATGAAGGAAGGATTGGCAGAGATAGAACCAGATGAGCACTTAAGCATGAAGAACAAACACAAAATGAGTGTCGCGTACGCCGGAACAAAGATGCTCCAATGCAAGGGTTCCGCTGAAGTAGAGGCTCTCAATGGTACTGACAAGCGCATTCTTTCTAATATTGGAAATCCTCCGGATGACGGGTGTATCTGCTTTGTCCTTCGTACAGGATTCTCCTCGGCGCAAGGAAAGCTAGTTCGCATGATTGAAGGGTCACAGGAAAAGGTGAAAGGACACGAACGGGAGACTGGTCTCCTCCTCCTATTGCTCTTTATCTTTGCAGTTGCAAGCTCGTCATATGTGTTGTACCATGGACTCCAAAATGACAATCGCAGCAAATATGAGTTGCTTCTACATTGCATCCTTATCATCACTAGCGTGATTCCGCCGGAACTTCCTATGCAGGTAAGAGAACGTAATTTGAAACAGCCAGGTGTGCCCATTGGGACTCTACTAACATATCGCGTATGCAAAGATGGCTTTGGCAGTGAATAACAGCTTGATGACGCTTATGAAACTACATATCTTCTGTACCGAGCCTTACCGCGTACCGATGGCTGGAAAGCTTGATTCTTGTTTGTTCGACAAGACAGGAACATTGACGACAGATGAGCTGGTGGCGGTGGGTGTTTGTCAGCTTTCCAAACTCAACGTTCCAGAGGGCAAAGAAGAGGAGGACGACAAATTCCTAACTCCCATGGTTCAGTTGCGTGACGAGGCTGCACTTGTTTTAGCAGGCTGTCATTCTCTCGTTTTTATAGAAGGAGAAACTACAGGAGATCCACTAGAAAATGCTGCATTGCGGTCGATGCGATGGCACCTTTCGAAAGAATCTGGACATGCTGTACCACTCCCCGCCACAGAAAAAAGAAAAGGAGGCGAAGCACTCATTCTTCGGAGTGGTGATAGTATCTCAGAAGTGGAAGTTTTAACAAGGCACCATTTCAGCTCCAAGCTGCAAAGGATGAGCTGTGTGATAAAATCAGTGTCCACAGGAAAGCATTTTGCCGTCCTTAAGGGTTCTCCTGAGGCGGTTGGAGCACTCCTCGCGACCAAACCTGCTGGCTACGACGAGAAGGCAAAGTACCTGTCAAAGGAGGGATATCGCGTCATCTCGTTGGCATACAAGGAACTACGATCGAATGAGGAGGTAAAAAGCGCCCGAGAGTCCAGGTCCAAGTGTGAAGTTGATGCTCGATTCGCGGGCTTCATTGCCTTCACCTGTCGCGTTAGAAAGGATACCGCAGCTGTCCTGTCGAGACTTCAGGAGGGAGGCATGAGCATCGCTATGGTAACTGGGGATGCACTGCTTACTGCGATTCATGTTGCAAAGGAGGTGAACATCATCGAACCAATAGCCAAGAACAACGAATCATTGGACTACCTTGACCAGGAAACCAATGAAGAGCTCAAAGCGTACATTCAGAAAAAGCGAGGAAAGCAAGTTACGAAGAAGCAACAGAAGAAGGAATTTAAACCGATTTTACTCCTCGAGGATGACAGTGAAGGGGACGTGCTCTGTTGGAAGAGCTATGAAGACGGTTCCAGAATTTCCAGGTTTATAGCGGAGGACATCCCGTCGTTGAGCAAGAAATACGAGCTGGCCACCACGGGGAAAAGCTTGGCTTGTGCACTGGACAATTTCGAAGGAACAAAGTCCTATTTGGGATATTTCAAGGTGTTTGCACGCATGACTCCGGATGCAAAGGAAACTGTGATCGAGTGCTTGCATGGTGTAGGTTCTCTTTGTTTGATGTGCGGTGATGGAGCCAATGACGTGGGCGCGTTGAAACAAGCCGACGTCGGGGTCGCATTGCTTTCTGGTTTTGGAGACATTAATGTTGACAAATCTCGAGAAACTGAAGCAAAGAAAGACAATCCTCAAACTTTGGAGCCAGTCGATGCCATAATCAAGCCAGAAGTACTTGATAAATTGAGAGCACTTCCAAATCAATTAATCAAGATAAGAATTCGTGCGATTGGTGTTGAGCCCGACAAGTATCCAGAGCTGAAAGAAAAGGAAGACCTCATCCAGCTTTATCAAATCAAAGCTCGCGAAGGAGCACTCAAACGTCATGAAGAAAATTCTAAGCGCGAGAAAATGAAGCAATCACCTGCAGAATTGAAGGAGCAAAGGAAGAGAGAGGCGGCAGAAAAACAGGAGCGCTTGATGAAGAGAACTGCAGAACTTGAGGCACAGGGAGTATCCTGGGCGTCCTTCAAGGCTATGAAAGAAATTATCAATGAGGAGCTCGAAGAGGCAAAGCGAAAGAAAGGCGTTGTTAACAGCGGCGTCGAATCATCAGCGGGTGCTATCGCTGCCCAGTTCGATGAAATGGAAACCGGTGAGCTTCCCATGGTGAAACTAGGAGATGCCAGCATCGCTGCACCCTTCACAAGCAAAATGCCAAGCATAAGGAGTTGCGTGGATATCGTCCGGCAAGGGAGGTGCACTCTTGTATCGAGTATTCAAATGGTGAGATTTTCTTTGTTGTTTGCTCTAATTCCATGGCTCGTTTTTTCTCATCCTTGGGGTACTTGCAGTATCAAATTTTGGCACTTCAGTGTTTGATCAGTTCGTATTCGCTTTCAGTCCTATATTTAGATGGCGTGAAATACGGGGATACACAAATGACTGCAATGGGCATGCTTGGATCTGTTTCTTTCATGTCAGTCTCCAGGTCCAAGCCTTTAGACAGACTTTCCGCCGTCCGCCCTTTGACTTCAATCTTTCACCCAGCCCTTTTCATTAGTCTGTTGGGTCAGTTTGCGATTCACTTAACGACAATGGTAGTGGCAGTCCGTGGGGCTAAGGAGCACCTCCCACCTGATCATGAAGTAAATCTCGACGGTGATTTCAAGCCTGGCATTTTGAATACAGTCGTCTTTCTCGTGAGTAATGTCCAACAGGTCACCGTTTTTGTGGTCAATTTACAGGGAAGACCCTTCATGACCGGATTGACCGAGAATCGACCACTTCTCTGGAGTCTGGTGGTAACCTTCATTTTGACTTTCATGTTTGCATCAGAGAGTGTGCCCGGATTAAACAAATACTTTCAACTTGTGCCATTTCCCGATGAAGCCTTTCGCGATTACATTCTGAAGATTCTGCTTTTGGATGTCACATCAACGTTCTTCTTGGACCGCTTCATGAAGTTTCTGTTCTGTCCTGATATTCTTTTCGCTAGCGTGAAGGATACAACCTGGAGAGATGTATTCGGCCTTGTACGAACAATTGTTGTCATCTTTTTCTTCATGAATATGTTCCTTGGCAACGACCAGGCATGGGAAGAGATAATGATTCAAGAAGGCAGATTCGATGAGCTTGGTGTCAATGTGACAGGGAATGCTACAAATTCGACAGACTCATTTGGAGCCTCCTCGGTGTGCCGTGGTGATTCGTGCATCGCGAATCTTACTGAGGCCATTCCTAGTAACATCCAAGATGAATTCTAGACACGAGGAAGCATCTCAAAATGTAAACACAGTGTTATCCTTGTGCTTGCATCTACTATCCTAGAGGTCGATCGCAAGATTTTCTTCTTCGGGTAAAACTTGTTTTGGACGTGTTTCCCTGCTGTAGTATCCTGACGTGCCTCTAAATCTTTTCACTGCTCTTAGTCGTAGTTTCGACGCTTGCGGTAGAGGATCAAATTTGGAGGGGCGTGCTTTCATAGAATCCATCACGCGCTCTCCACGGAGGGCAAACGTCCACTGTCGAGGAAGCTCAAATGAGCCACAATCGTTTGTGTATTCCCCAACTAGTTCGTTGAAGAGGTGTGACGATGCGGCACCCTTTAATTTTTGCACAACTATTTGTCCAACTTGTCCTGTTTCGGCACATTGCTCGAATGTTGTTCTGACAATGCTGTCACGAAATTCACCCCCCTCCACAGTTGTAGTACATACATTGAAAAAGGCTGCATATGATAAAAAGTTCGGCTTGTCGTAGATGCCAGAGGAGAGTTGAGACATTGTACGCTGTGCTATAAGGAAGGCCTCCTCACGTTCTCCACTGTTAGCTGGCCGTGAGCAGGCATTCAAAACAGCAGTGAATGCAACAACGTTGGGTTTCACTTTTTCCAAGGATTGCTGTTTGAATCGGTCCGTCATGTGCTGCAAAATGGTATAGGCTCTCCTAGCTCGAATACGTTCTGACGACCTTGCCCATGCATGAATGGCGGCTTACATTGTGAAGTCAGGTGAGAAGTTGAAAAGCTGTCAGTGCAGAAGTATGCCCATTTGACGAGTCACGACTCACCCGTGAAACAGTGGACATTTGGTTCAAGGGAAAGGTCCCCACTTTCGGCCTTTTGCTCGAGAAGTTGAAGAATTTGCTCAGCCTTCTGAGGTGAACCCGGTAGTGGAGTATTTGCCCAGGCTTGAATGAGTGATTGGTAAGAGAAAATGTCGGGTTTGCAGCCCTGGTCCAACTCAGAGCGCCTTTCCATTTCCTTAACAATATCCTCTGCTAAAATGGCCTTGTCATTTTGATGTCCTGTGGCCAATGCATGAAGAACTGCGTTATATGTGATAGCATTAGGACATATATTCTCCATGTCCATGTAATTTAAAATGTTGAGAGCATGGTCGAGAGCTTTTGGGGATCTACTTTTTGCCCACGAAGTTGCCAGAGTGCTCATCGAGATTGCGTCAGGTTTCAAGTGGCTGAGATGATGATACGTTGTTCGTAGTGTTTCCATCCGTCTCAGAATCCGCTGGGCTCCCAAAGGATTCCCAATCTTGGAATGTCCGTGCATGGCTGCGTTAAACATACTGACAGTCAACTTGGCATGAGGATTCATGGAGAGGTTCTCTTCTATGATTCGTTCCAGCAGTTCCTCAGCACGATCGGCTGAACCTTTCTCCTTTCGTTGTCCCCAGCGAGATATAGCGGGTACCATTTGCTTCAATATTTCTTCGCTAAGCTCACCAGTTGATGTTGATGCCCACTGCTTGTAAACCCAGTTCAACCAGTTAAATTCTTCTGACGATTTGCTCGTAGGTCTGGTTTCTGGTAAGGTTTCTGAACATTGAAGTTTGGGAGTATTTCCCACAACATTAGAAGCGAGACTCGTTTTGGTTCGAAAAGTCCTGTTTCTGCAACTGGTGGATGGTCCTTGGAAAATCTTGCTGCTAAATGAAGTGGGGGAAAGAACAAATCCTGTTGAGTTCGTAGCAAATACGGTGCAACAGAATACAAGAGCCGTTCTGGCATAACAGTTTCTGTTTTTCTTCATTTTCTATAGTCGTATTCGCGTTCTGGATGGATTATCATGATTTGACAGTCAATGCTGCAAGTTCATAGTCATATCGAGTGGTGATTGTGGGACGAGTTTGTTACGATTTTGGTGATGTCATCGAAGTTCAAAAGTCGGTGGTTACCGGTAGTCGTAGTCGTTTACCTGGTACTGTATAGCTGTGCACGTACGTGCGAGCGTTTACTGGCTGATGGCGACTGATTGGCGTTCGTGACTCGAAGACTTTGGGTATTTGCCTGCCCAGTCCAAGTACTACTAGTGATACCTAGTCAAATGTTCCCTGGTTTTCGCAAGAATTGACGATGATTGCAGTCACATTTCTCTGGTGTTCAAGTAGAATGACCATCCAGACCCACAACTGGTGTCCCACCTGCCAAGTGGGTGTTCACGACCACAATGTTATATGTACTGTTTGTGGTGAGACGTTGGGTCCACCACCAGAGTTATCGTCGCGACAACGAAATGTCACCAGTTCGTCGTCCTTTGACAATGCGGTGAGAGCAATCCCAGAGTTTATGACACAGGAATTTCGAGAAGTAGGTCGTGAGATGCGGACAATGCTTTCAAGCCTCAGTGGTAGGGCCCCAGGTGTCTTCAGCGATGACGGCGGCGAAGGCGACTGGCAAACTATCCCAGCGGAACTCCTGGTTCAGGAATCGCATCTGCGTCGACCCACCGCCAAAAAAACGTTAGCCGCAATTCCACGGATTGTGCTTAATGACAAAAGTGCACTTTTTCGTCAGGCTTCGCTGAGTCTTTTCTCTTCTGGAATGTCGAGTGTTGCCAACTTCACCTGTGTCCCTGCTGAGTTCGGTCCTGTGGGAGCCTCTGAGATCGAAGGCGTCCTGATTGTTGCGTCGCCGCGAACGGCCAAAGGGGGACTGAGCGAAGGAACAAAGAGACAAATACAACAATCGTCAAATTCAATCGTTTATCTAGAACGCGGAGATGGAATTACGTTTGTCGATAAGGCGATTCAAGCGCAACGAGCGGGTGCCCATGCGGTTGTCATCGGAAACAACATGGCAGCTCCATGGCCCTACATAATGAAGGATTCGGTTGGTGAAGCGGAAAAACTGGGAATGACGATCCCAGTAGTCATGATCAAGCAGGAAGATACCAAGTTACTACTGGAATTGTCTGAGGTATGCAAGAGTTCTTCAACGAGTCAGGCAGGCTTGCTTGTTCGTTTGAAGATTCAATCCCTAGTCAAAGATTGTGCAGTTTGTTGCGATGCTTTTGGAGTCACAGAAACTGTCATGTGTCTTCCTCTGTGTGGACATGTGTTCCATGAAAAATGCGCTATGGCATGGTTGTCAGCGCATAACACCTGTCCCTTCTGTCGACGTGAGTTGCCCACAGATGATGTCGATTACGAACAGGAACGACACAGAGCGCAAAGAACACATGGGGGAAGCAACTCTGCTAGTGCCGGCAGTGAAGCTCAATGGAATGGATATTATGGGTAGGGTACATTTACATTTACATTTACATTACTGATGGTAGCAAAGGTTTTGGGTTTTTGATACAGCTATTGCACGCATGCTTCTTTACCTGAACTGGAAAGCGCGTTTTAGTCGATGGATTCGATAGATGTGACTACTTCGACTTTAAATTCTTGACAACGGTAACGCGACAGGGCGGCATACCTGGTACATGTACGCAGGAGGGACTCGCATCGCCCAGACTTCGCTGAATCCAAACCGGACGGCTCGCCCAACGCGCGAGATCAGCTCTCGTTCAGAACTTCTAACGGTCCCATGCCGGATACGCAGGGAAGCCATCGTTGCTCATCCTTCCTTGGTACAAGTACTCGTACCTTGTAACGACCTCGCTCCTTCTGCTGGATCGATCAAAGTATTTCAACTCTTCACCATGAGCTACTTTATTGCAGCAATTTCCAATGCCGGAGGGGCACCTGAACAGGCCTACCGCAAAATGCAAGCGGCCGGGGCTTGCCCGGAAAAGCCATTTGCGGGTACGTTTCGGACGTTATGATCTGAATTGTGCTGCATCAATTCCATCGTGTCCCCATTGCAATCATTGCAATCATTGTTATTAGCCATGTTGAACACGTTGAACACGTTTTGCTGATCAGCACCAACAGTACTTTCTAATCTGAATGCTCTTCCTCCACAGAAATGTTCAAGTTTGAGGTCCCTTCGTTGACCGTTGGGACTCTTGATACATTGATGGTGAGTGTGGGTGGTCGGAAAGATCCAAATGCCGTTTCTGTCCTACTAGGTCTGAAAATTTGCCATTCCATTTGTCTTGCTTTTTACTTAGACTTTGAGTGATGACTTGGTCAAAACAGATTCAATCGTTGAGGGCATCGTTCGAAAGATTGAAAAGACAGCAGTGGAACTATTCGACAAGAGAGCCCCAGATCTCACTGTTGGTGGGGTGCCAGCCCAGCGCTACATTCAACAGTTTGCTTGGGACTCGGCAAAGTACCCCAACAGGCGGCCACTAAAGGAGCTTGTTTCATTGATTGCCGGTGGGGCTGCTGGAATCGAGGAGGAACTCAAACAGCTCAGCGCCTCATTTGCTGACAAGCAACAAGCATTGTCAGAAGCCAAGCGTAAGCAAGGAGGAAACTTGATGCAAGCTGACTTGAACGATGTCTTGAACGAAGAAATTATGCGAAAAATAAACCTTGTGGATACAGAGTACCTCAAAACCGTCTTTGTTGCTATCCCGAAGAGTCAAAAGGAAAATTTCGAATCGAATGTCGACAAGATGGCCGCGGATCTTGTAGGTTATGGAGGACCAGACTGGACACGTGATCCAAGCAAGCTTGGTGAACCTGTTTCGTTCGGTTCTCAAGTTGATCGTCACCAAGTGCGAGGATCACCCGTCGTGCCAGGAACCGCTCAACTAGTTCACTCAGACGACGATACTATGCTGTATTCCGTGATTATTCTCAAGAGTCAATACGAAGCTGGATACTACCAAGGAGATGAATTTCAACCTGGAACTAAGATCGATTTCGAAGAAGAGTTCGCCAAGGCATGCCGTGAAAAACGTTATGTACAACGCGATTTCAAATGGGATGCATCCGCTGCCTCCAAATCAGCTATGGTCCGGGAACAGCTTCAGGTTGAGGTAGATGGGATGAAGAGCGCACTCATGCGATGGTGCAAGACCCATTATGGTGACGCCTTCGTAGCGTGGATGCACATCAAAGTAATCCGAGTCTTCGTGGAAAGCGTTTTACGTTATGGTTTGCCTGTAGACTTTACGGCTGTGCTTTACAAGGTACATGCAGGCAAAGATATTCAACTCACGCAAGCCCTCGACAAGGCCCTCGGGAATGCTACGGAAGACGATTTGGAGGATGATGGAGATGAATACCATGACTTCGTGTTGCTCAAGTTCGAACCTTAACTGTAAAATCATGCCATCTTATTCCTCCATGAAAATCTTAAACGATGGTTCATATTTATATCTCGCCTGCCTCACTCTCAACCTAAAGCTTTTCCACTGAAAATTTTCTTTTGGTCATAGATTGCACCTTGAGCTAGCGAATCTCAATTGGACAGCCCGTTTTCATATCTACTAACGTTAGTACTTGGATTAGAAATCAAGGTTGGCCCTTTTCTCTGTTGTTCCATCGTTTACTCCTTTTCTGCGCCGTTTTACTTTTGGTGGTTGTTCACGTCCCTCCATGTTGACGCGAAAAGTGGCGTAGACAGGCCGATGGTCAGAATGTTGCGCTCCCGGGAGGCTGTCGTATGAGATGACTCGGGTACCCCAAGGTTTGAACAGGATTCTATCCGTCCACGCCGGTATCCGCTGCTTGTGCGACGTGTCGTACTCTCCTGTCTCTTTATCGAATTTAAACGTTGGAGCAAACTTTACTTTGCCTTCGGCAAAACCAGGAAATGCTCGACCTTCCGTCATTGTTCGAAGCAACTGGTCATGCTTGAGGAGATCCCCACAAACTCTTTCCTCGTCTAAACTGAGAATCGTACCCTCTACAATCTCTCTGGGTAGATCGATACGATAATTCAAATCACCACAAAAGAAAACACGATCAGCAGAGTCAAAAAGGAAGGAGCGATCTTGAGAAGGTGAATCTGAACGTTGCACAGGGAGAAAGTTTTCCGGAGCCTGGGCTTCCAGCTCACTCGAGATTCGCCAAAAGTCAGCATCTCGGGCATCCGAGTTCTTGACATGTGCTGCCATATGAGCTGTAATGAACATCATATGCACAGACTTGGATCTGGTACTGGTGCCTTGTTCACCACTAGCTGAGTTCCTCGCTTTGACTTGCAAGAACGCTGCAATCGCACCTTTGTTGTGAAAGACATTCCCGATCCCACATGTCACGTCGGCAACGGACACGTGTTCAATTTGTTTCAGAAACGATTTTTTGGCGAACAACCCGAACTGGATTCCACCGAGTAGATGCAGTGCAATAGGGACGTACTCTTTGCCAAGCATAGTTATCATCAGCCGACGATATTCTCGTGATCTTCTACCTTCGGATCTGCGAGGTTTGATATTCTCACATTCTTGTCCTGAGATCAAAACTAAGTCGCTCCCACGAAATGAGCGAATGAAGAGAGCATCCTCTTCGCTAGGCGATTCTTCCGCTAGATTCCAGGTCACGATTGATACTAAAGCATCGGTAACCTTGTCCTCAGATACTTCTAGGGAGCTGCGATCAAGTAACGTCCGCGCACCCACGACTGATGCACTATCACTTGATTCGATGAGGACTTCGACAGTTGATTCCTTGTCTTGTGCACTCACCATTGAACTTTCGGAGCCATTCGTCATTTTTCTTTCTGTGCTCGAAGAAGATTCATCCGGCACTGCGTGGCTTGACATGCCAACGGCATTGTTAAAATTGGGACTGTCTCTTGAGACCTGCGATCCTCCCCTAGTTTCGTTCAACGAAGTCGTAAGACTCCCGCTTTCTGTACCAGAAGTACTTTCGTCGTTTGTCCATCCTCGTACTTCCTCCACTTCTTCCTTCAAGATTTGGCCGATGAATTGGACCACATCAGGCTCAAGATAGGGATCTTGAGGATCAATAGACGACCTGACATCATTCGGCCTTCGTTTCTCTCGTTTGTCGTCTGCTCGAGCAGCATCGTGTGGCGTTGGATTGATTGTCGCCTCACTGACACTTGCCGATGTCCCGTCATCGATTGATATTCCGTCGTTGACGGAACTTTCGTGTTCTTCGTTGATGGCATGATGAATTAATGGATTGTCCACTGTGCCGTCTTTGTTCGGCCTAGTCGGCGCTACCAGGGATGTTGTTATAGATTCGTTGTATTCTTCGTCTCGTTGCTCTTCCAAATCATCACTTTTCGATTCATCTCCCTCCCTGTCATCCTGATTGGAGTCCGTTGCAGCGTTGATATTGTCTGTTGTAGTGAACCCATGTCCTTCCTCAGGTACGTCAATAACGTTGGTTATCCTCTCCACGAAAGAGGAGTGATTACTTTGTCCTGGGTCATCTGATCCGACCGTTTCATCGAGTATTTTAGCAGTATTTGGATCGGAATGTATGTCAGCCTCAACACCAGAAGCATCAGCATCAACATCCGCGCCAACATCATCAGCATCGGCATTGGCATCAATGCCTGTAAGTGCTGGAGGTACGTTCTGATATCCAAAAGTTTCAATGTGGGTTGCCTCAACATCATCAGCATCGTCATTAGCATCAATGTCTGTAAGTGCTGGAGGTACGTTCTGATGATGATATCCAATAGTTTCATCGTAGATTGCCTCGATGTCGCGTGAGGGAGAAGGTGATGTCCTCTCAACGCTTGGGCTGTCTAGAGCGGTTAAAGGATCAGCTTGCTCCTCGTCGATAGAACCCCTCACCATCTCTTGACCATCTTGGGTCATGAGAGCCTGGTCATCAGTCCTCTCGACTTCGAGACTTGCGTTGGCTTCTGGCGAAGAATTTGCATTTACGACAGATGAGTCAACAGAAAGGACGGACGTCGGCTTGTCGTTCCTCTTGATCTTCTTCTTCGTCTTCTTTGAATTTTTTGTCTCATTCACTTTTGAAAACGTTTCCACATGGCTTTCTGATAATATTGATTGACGCTTCTTTCCTTTCTTGCTCTTTTTGTGTTTCCGTTTCCCGGAAAAATCTGATGTGGTGTGTTGCTCCGGCTGCGCTGGTGGCGGTGGCTTGAGTTCTCGTTTGGATGACGGATATTTGCGTTGTTGATTTCCACCCGCATCTTTCTTCGACCTTTTCATTCGCTTGTGAGACTTTGGCATCGACTGGTGGACCGTATCCTGACTCGAAATCTCCTCCTTGACGACGGCAGGCTTGTGGTGTGGTCGTCTCGACGTGCGGTTGTGATGCTTAACTTTCTTTCCCGACTTGGTCCCTCGAGCCTTGGGTTGATCTTGATCTGAAAGTTCTGTCTTTCTTTTCTTTTTTGATTTCTTGAAGTGCTTGGATGGGGCTGGTGGATCTCCTGTAGGTGCCAAAGTGGGAGCGTGCAATCCGAATCTCCCATTTCCATTTCCAGTTCCTCCCAGATGCCAGGATGGATGAGATCGTGCATTTACCAAGGTACTGAAACGAAAATTGTCTACCAAAAGAAACAACCAAAGAAACCCCAACCGTCGACAAAATGCCATCATGATTCTCAATTCCCTGAAACTTGTTCAATCAACAAAAGTTGACAAAACTTGCACCGTAAAAAAAGTGAAAGGAATGGGTATCTCGTATCTCCGTCACCGCGATTCTTCCACGTGGCAAATGGCGACTCATGCCTTCTCGATTCATAGGAATAAAGTCAAATGAAGATACGATTCGCTGCCATGGAATACTATGGGATCAAATGGCGGTTGTTTGTTGGTGACTTTGATTGATTGGGATGCCTCCCAGGTGTATAGATATCATCTTGACTCCTGCTGATATGCTTGCAAAAGATTCTGAAATTTCTTTACATATTGAAAGGATAGTGAAGTAACAAGCTTTCCTGCAGCTATTCGTTGCTATCACAAGTACATAGAAATCATAAAGGATGCATAGCTTGTGAGTTCTGGCTCATTCATGAGGTTGTTCTTGTAGCATTGGTTGGCTAATCATGGTGGGGACACCATATTATTGTCATATTGCACTACACGAAAATCCAGAGCTCTTGCGTTGAAATATACTAACATTAGCAGTAGTTTTTTGGCGATCATGGTGGCCAGTGGCCAGCAAAAAACTTTCCCCCGCAGTTTCAGTCCGCCCCACCTTCCATGAGAACGGCCCTTAGTCCGAAAAGAAAGCCACCCAACAGAGGTACAGGATAGGCAAAGAAATGACCAAACTAAAACCAGTCATCATCGATAGTTCCATGTTCATGATCTCTTCATTCTTTTTGTTGAGCTCCTCCATTTCCGCACGTGTCATATCTCTGGTTTCAATGAAGCTCAAATCTTCCTTGACCTTCTTACCCTTTGCGAAAGCCGCAGTGGTGAATTTCGGAGATTGAACCAATGTGATTCTTGTTGATGGAGTAAATGCCGAAGTCATCGCTGCCATGGCAATCATGAGAAGAGCAAAACACATGAAAGCTCGAGTCATTTTGGTTTGGTCTTCAGTAGCTCTCTGACTATGAACGAAAATGGAAGTTGCCTTGTTTTTGAGGGTAAAGCAAGTATGATGCTAGTCCTTGCAACGAGAATTGGAGAACCTTGTCACTTGTCACATGAGTTACGTGGCGACCCAGTAGGACCGAGCTGGTTCTGTTTCGCACTGATGTCCCTTGGTGGCAGGATACGATTCCTCTCCTACCCCACCGTCATACACGTACCACGTACATGTCCGTACACAGGTACCTGGTACGGTACGTAACTGACTGTGATGCACAAGGTACCAGGTACCGCCCGTTGGTAGGTACGAGTATCAATATGTTTCACCGCATATTTATAAGCCCATATTTACATTTTGACAGCGACAAAGATATACAATCGTTTCGCCAATTGTCCCGAAAGTCGACAACAGTACAAGCCATGGCTGGAAAGCAAGAAACAATGGTCCACCCAATGATTCCCGTACCCGACGCCATTCGGATTGTTCTCCGCGAAACGTCCCGTGTACTCTTGACACCCAATGCGAAACCTAAAGCATCACTGTCAATACGGATTCCTTCCGCATCTCACGACAGAGAAATCCTCGGTCAGGTCCTCGACGAGGATGTGCTTATGAATGATCCAGGCTACCCCCCGTACAATGCGAGCATTATGGATGGGTATGCAATTCGAACTAATGATTACTCGTACCGGGATGGCCCCGCACTGACTGTGATTGAAGGTGCAAGCCCAACCGAGTCTTGGACCCATCGAGTTGTCGACAAGGTCTTCGCGGGTAACCAGCATGCACCGGCACCTGCTGAATCCTCAAGTACAAATTCTTGCAGCTCTGATATTCTCCCGCCTGCTTACTACATCACAACAGGTGCCGTTGTCCCTGACTCGTACGATTGTGTGGTTCCTGTTGAAGATTGCGTCATTTCCGACGACAACCTCAAAATTCAGATCAAGGCAACGGCTGAAGTGGAACCGAACAAATGGATTAGGCCTATTGGCTGTGATATACCTCCCGCATCAATTGTCTTGCCAAGAGGACACATTATGGATGGAGTTGCTTTGGGACTACTCAAACAATCTGGTGCACACTGCATTGTTGTCAAAAGGCCATTGATCGTTGGCGTTCTATCGACAGGAAACGAGTTGATTCTTGGTCCCAACGACAACCCATCGCAAGCTGGAAAAATTCCTGACGTTAATCGCCCGATATTGCTTAGCTTGCTGTCGTCATTCGGGAGACAGTGCGAGCCTCTTGACTTGGGGACCGAGCGAGATGATGACGTCGAATCCATGGCGGCAACAATCTTGCGAGCGCTGGACCTTTGTGATGTCATCATTACAACGGGAGGCATTTCTATGGGAGAGACGGACATTGTTGAGCATGTTTTGGTCGAACGATGTGGCGGAACGTTGCACTTTGGGAGAATGAATATGAAGCCAGGTACGACAGCTACGATCATGGAGAGAAACATGTTGTCCTGTGGATTGATGGTGAAGGTCCTTGATGTGCTGATTCCTCACGTCAAATTCCCGCACATTTGCTTTATTCTGTAACAGGGAAACCGACCACTTTCGTGACCATACCAAACGGTGATGCTATCCGCCTAGTGTTTGCTATGCCTGGAAACCCCGTAAGCGCAACTGTGTGCACGCAGCTACTGGTTAGACCATGTATAGACCTCTTGTTCCACGGCCCTGCTGACAATGTCAGTTCCAACGTAACTGGGCCCTTGGATCCATGGATCGAAACCATCGTCGAAAATTCCTTGGTACCACAAGAGATGCTAGCGACTCTGACGCACGATGTCATCTTGGATCCACAACGCCCCGAATACCATCGAGTGACCATGCACCGATCACCTGATGGCACCCTCATGGCCACCACGACTGGAAATCAAAGATCGTCACGACTCATGAGTTGTCGTGATGCTCAGGCACTTCTGGTTTTGCCGGCGGCTACACCATCCAAACCTCGCGCACTCAAAGGTGAATCGTACCTCATCCTACTTCTCGGAGAGCTCCGTGACATGGGTCAGGTACACGTCAAAGACTCAAAGCACTTGGAGTTCAAGAAGCCAGCAAGACAAGCAAAGGTCGCTGTGGTCGAGGTCTTGCCAGAAGAACATATGAATCTTTCCCGTTTGGACCAAATATCTCTCGACGTACAAAACGCACTCAGCGGGTCAAGTAGCGGAGGTATAATGTCTGTCTCGAAGAAAACATTTCACGAGTCGATGGACAAGTTGTACTCGGAAGTCGTGGATTGCAACAGTGCGGATTTCGTCATCGTTTGTTGTACGTCCTTTCCAGGCTCTTTTCTATACCATTTGGAAGTTGTATCTACCCTCAGAAAACGACTCATAAAGCCTGCCAAAGCCCTCGCTCTCCAGGCGCGACAAGGGGCGGCTTCCGAAAATCCTACTGCTGCACTCTTTGAAGTTGTTACTGGATATGCGCCAATTGGACAAGGGGTAATGGTCATTTGCCTTCCAGATTCAGGATTAACCGGAGGCCTGAAGAACGTCCGTGGTCTTTTAAAACATGCGTTGAACCTAGCACGAGGGAAAGCACACAATCACCACCATGCCCATAATGATCACGAACACACCAAGGCACAATGATTCCAGACAACAACAACAACAACAACAACAACAACAACAGCAATCACGATGAGCAAAAACAAGGACGGTCTTTACAATAATCATGTCGTGGATCCATCTACTTCTTGCGCTGGTCACTTTTTTGGCCTCCTGACTGGTCTTCTATAATTTGTACGTCCTCGGAGGACAGAGGTTCACTCTGAAGAAGCTCAGCCACCCGCATTATTATTTGATACACAAGTATCGGGGCTCTCACAAGTCCTACCGCTACCCTTTCGAGTATACCGAGAATGGAGTTCTCATCTTGTTGCATCGGTCTATTCTCGTACAAGTATTTCCGAATGTTACGAAGCCGTTCTTTTTCTTCGATGGTGAGCTTTTCCACCACAGTCACTGCCTGCTCCTCTAACTCACCAAGCGGCCCTTTCATACTGGCATCTTTGGGGCGTATCAGCAGTTTTTCTGGATTCAACTTCCGATCCATCGCACGCTGTCGCTCTGCTTCGACTACTTCCAATACCATCATCTCAAATTCCCCAATGGGTCCAGGGACGTCAATAGGCCGTACCACTTCGTCGCGCACCCTGGACTGTGTCATTCTCAACTTTTCTGCATCCAAAATTTCACGGATTGCTTCGACTGCTTTTAGCTCGGCTTCTCCTAGTGGTCCTCTTACGGATTCATCCAAGTCCTTGGGACGTAGTGTTTTGGATCTTGACCTTTCCTTCTCAGATTGGCGAACTTCGTCCAAAAAATCCACAAATTGTTTCTCCATGAAACCCAATGGACCGAGCTCGCCATCTGGTGCCTTGGCGTCGATTGGTCGAACCATCATACCACCTAATCGGACTATTTGTTTTGCACGAATCGCTTCTTCCTCGATAACTTGTCGTAGCCAATCGACCGACCACTTCTCCAAGAGACCCTAGAAACAATGATTCTCGAGATTAGATAATAAACGAATAAACATGACTTAGATGAGACCCCAATTTTCTCACCAGTGGACCAATTGTCTCTTCACTAGCATCCATTGGCCGGACGTAACTTGGCTCGTCACCCATCATCCGTGCGAGACTTTCCTCAATCTTTCGATCCGCCTCTTTGCTCTTGAAAACGGAACTTCGCCAGTCGTAATCCTTCAAGCTCAATTCGGCAAGTCGTAATAGACCGGGATTTGCTTTCGTCTTGGATTCTTCGGGACTCGTTGACTCGTTGTTTTGTGAAAACAAGGTCTGTTGGTTCTGACGAAAGGTTGTGCGGTGGTCCCTGCACTTTGAAATTCCACTACTTCTACCAACCAGACATTTCTGAAACGCCATAGAACCTCTAACGTGCAATGTTGTCGATACAACAAAAATCAACGCTGCCCATCTTATGGAATGTGTTGATAGGAGCAGCATGGTCGAAATACCAAAACAACGATTCGTTTGTTGACACAATTCTAGCCAAAGTCCAACACTACTACAACGAAAAGCAATCGATCACCCGTTGAATATCAAAGAATAAGATGTGTCAGGAACAATGAATGCTTTGTCCTTGAGCCGCCAAGTGCTATTACGATTGGAGAATGCCTACTGGTAGCTATGCAGGACATGGCCTTGCACAAGTTCCCCGTGACAAAATTCACCCTTGTCGTGTCTTGATGATGCCTTGCGTACAAGCGGCTGCCACGTCATCCTTTGAAGTAAACAAGGGATCCAACGTTTGCAGCCTCCCCCAAACATGATGGCATGCCACATTTTCGGGGTTCATCCCGATTTGTCGATATGAAGACAAAAACAGTCAAGTACCGGTAGTTGGTTCTCTCGGGTAAAGATGAGCAACCGCTTCAGTGAAGTACTTGGGAAAACCCCACCAGCAACTTTGGCCATCATAACATCATGTACAGTAATCTACGGATCACAGATTGTGATGGATTTGGATCTCCAACGATTCACAATGTGTCCTCGACTCGTGCTCTACATTCACGAATATTATCGCATTGTCACTTCGGCCATGTTTCATGGCAATTTTATGCACATTGGCATGAACATGCTCTCAACGTTCCATTTGAGTTCCATGCTGGAAAAGCGACTTGGGACTCTACCTCACTTGATGACGTCACTTGGAGCCATCTTGATAACCTCTGGTGTTTACCTTATCATCGCATGGTCTGCTTCATTTCTATTGGGATATGATTTTTTCATGTATCAACATTCTGTTGGATTTTCTGGGGTATTGTTTCATTTCTGTGTCCTAGAGTGCAATTTAGTGCAAAGTTCTTCCCGAAGTCTTTTTGGTGTCGTTAATGTACCGACACAATTATATCCTTGGGCATTGCTGGTGGCGCTGCAAGTCTTCATGCCCAATCTCTCCTTTCTTGGCCATTTGTCAGGAATTATTACGGGTACCTTGCAACATTACGGTCTTCTGGGTATAATGACGATCAGTCGCGACGTGGACGAATGGCCTGCAAGCCAAAGGCTTGCTCGAATCCCAGGATTCGTTGCAGCAACAGAGCATCGACATTTCCAAGACCCGGAAATATTGATACATTTGGTGAATGCAGGCTGCCGGAATGTTTGGAAGGTTATTGGATACGTTCTGGAGACACTTTCTGTTTGCATATTTGGCAGGGGTCACCGATGGAATAGCAACATTCGGCTTTGGAGATCGACTGAAATGTCTGGGGGACGAGTGCTTTCATCGTCGCTTGAAGATGACGAGGAGTGGGGTGGTCTGCCTACCATAGCCTCACTAGGTACGGATTCAGTGAAAACAAGTCAAATCGTATAAGTTTAGTGCATGTCGACGTGAGTGACACCGGCAGTCCGCAGTTTTTGACGATAAAAGGTGGAAACAAAAGGTTTCTCTGGGTCATAGTTTGGATTTGAGTTTTGAGACATTGAAGGTAGATGCAGCAGTTTGCAGGGCTTGTCGTGCTGCAGCAGTGGCAGGGGTCTCAAGATACTCCTCATCAAAATAATTTTCTGGCATGTGGATACTGAGTGGTGATCCATGTCGTTCCATGTTCGTTTTCATGACTGAATCGAAGAAATCTGCCGTGGCAACATCAGCCCAAGAGGTAGCTGTCCCAAACTGGGAATCCGGAGGAGTTTCTTGCCACCCCAAGTGTCCTCCACATCTAGTTTCAACGACCATGATATTTGGATTAGCGACACAAAATCCAAGTTTGTTTTTGTTGGGAGCAGCGACCAAAAAATCGTCTTCTGCCGTAATGTTGAGGAATGGAACATTGATAAACCGAATGAGTCTGAATGAACTGCTATCCAACCAATACGAATTTCCATCTTTAAAGCCAATACGAAACGCAAAGGGATAAAAGGGATCGTTCCTTGCCATAATTGGAGCCATCGAGTTGTCTAAATTCGCAATAGTGGTGCTGAGTAGTGCATTGCGAAACGACCGCCGATATGAATGTTCGTTCATTTTGTTGAACACAGCCCAGTTCTTGAGAAGTGTTTTCTTGACACCCATAGCCATGAGCACATTGAACGGGAATGAAACCAAGGAGGAATTAATTGATAGTGGATTTCCGAGACCAGCAGCTCCAGCTACACATTTAGGCAGTTTTCCACTGATGCCTTCTTCCCCCAGATATTTGGTGAGAACACTAGCCCCTAGGGAATTGCCCACAAGAAAAACTGGGACGTTGTGATCAAGACGTCCGGATATTATCCACACAAGACTACGAAGGTCATTAGTATTGGACGCATTGTATCCACGAGGTGTTGTCATGGGTACGCCACCACAACCCCTGAAATTCATGGCAGCCGCATTCCACCCACGATCGGCAAACGATCGTTGTAATGATCTCATGTATCCGAAGCTTGCGTCATTGTTGATTCCATGTAGAATGATGACGACTGGTTCATGGATAGGTCCTTGTAAGATCTCTTTTTGTCGTTCGTCTACTGTAACTGTAGGTTGAGTTGTTGTATTAACTTTGAGTGGAACCTCCCAGTCCACTGCAAAAGTGGCGCCATCGATGGGGCTCGTTATAATCTCACGGAATCGTACGTGTTGGTGCGACGAGGATGGTCCACCAAAGAGATATGCAGCTGTGCTAGAGACACCACCTCGGGTTCCCACAAAAAGACTTGGTTGAATAGGCCTCGACAAGATGCTTTCCGGCGAAAACGTCAACTTGTGATGAACGCTCGACATGAAGCTGCCTGTCGGCAACTGACCAAAGGTCGTTGGTGGTTGTGTCAGACTCTTCTGTAGACGCATCTCATAGCCCAACCCAGCCGATAACAAGGCCGATAAAAGCACAGTCCAACCCGCTGGTGTGTCGGGTAACGAGTCGATCAATGAGGAACGTCGGCGAATCAACTGTTGGGAGAAGCGCTGGGAGAATCTTCGAATAGATCCATTGTGCGGGCGTCGGTCACTGTCGAAGGAAGTGCGGCAAGTCTCTTCTCCATTTTCGTCGTTGTTGCCGTACACTCTTCGTCGATCCAAATCCTGGGAAGTGTTGTGATCATCGTCGTCCAAGGTACTTTGTTCGATGTCAAAGAATTGCGAGTCCTCCATGTCTTCTTGCGTTGTCGTGTTGGGGTGCTCGTCGTCCATCACTTCCACCATGGCTACATCGGCTATGGAATCTTTCTCGTTGTTTGTCGTTGCCGGCACAATGGCAAATGGGGAAATGCAATGATTCTACCGGTAGATCCCAAGTTTCCTGATGAGCCCAAAATTGCTTCGTTGGAATGTCACCATCGATCAACCTTGCACCTTGTACCTGGTACGTCCTCCGTACGCCGTACTACCAGATAATTGGTGACAGCGGCACGCGCAAAAAGCATCTTTTGCCAGTCGCGGTCGCGGAGTAGCTGTGTTAGGATCTTCGCAGGAGTTCACTGCGACTACAACAATTAACTGCAGAATAACAACCTGCTGCAAAACAAGAAAGAAAAGTGAAGTGTGAAGTTTAAGCGCCAAGGCAGAAGGACGAGAAATCGACACCGCCGCAACCTTTCCAGGCGCCATCGACAACCATAAATTTCTCATTACAGTCCAAGCATGATATAACAACAAACCAACATGTTCCAAAACACGCTTTACAGAATTTCCAACCTTGTCACCCGCCCCAGGGCATTTTCAGGGACAACATCAACCAGAACAGTAACATCTATCGCATCGGCCGCTGGTGGCGGTGATCGAGTTGTTGTCCTAGGAAGCGGCTGGGCTGGATTTCAAATTGCATTGAACGCCGACAAAAAATTGCCCCTCACGGTCGTTTCGCCCAATAATCATTTTGTCTTTACACCACTATTGGCGAGCACTGCCGTGGGGACTTTGGAGTTCCGATGCATCCAAGAGCCAATCCGAACAGTCCTTGGCCCCAAAGGACAATTCATACAAGCCAAGGCCAGGTCGTTGGATCCTGAAAACAAGAAAATCGTTTGCCAATCTGTCCACAACGACACGTTTGAGCTTGAATATGACAAACTTGTCATTGCAGTCGGGGTACAGACTAATGTAAGTCGACATTCCAATGGGTCACCTGACCACCTCAACGAGTCTGATGGATCGACACATCATTCATTCCTTTCCAGACATTCGGCATTCCCTCTATCAAGGAAGGTGATGATATATTCTTTCTCAAACAACTAAATCATGCCAGAGGAATCCGAAATAACATCGTTGATTCATTCGAAAAATCTGCCGTCCCGACAGTCAGCGAAGCTGAACGACGACGTCTTTTGTCCTTTGTTGTCGTCGGCGGTGGCCCTACAAGCTGTGAATTTGTTTCGGAATTGCACGGTGAGCACCTTTGGACGACCCACATGGAATCGTGACATCGTTCCGCTTGGACACTTATCCGGCACTATTTTTCATTCCATAGATTTCATCAAGCACGATGTCAGCCGCTTGTACAAAGACCTTCTCCCATTCGTCAAAATCACATTGGTCGAAGCAGGACCAGTCTTGCTGGGTCCGTTCGATGCGGCACTCCAAAAGTATGCACATGGACTCTTCAAGAAGCGGGATATCGATGTTAGGCTAGGGATCGCTGTAACTGGAGTAGAAGAGTTTCAAGTCGAAGGCTTTCACTTTCCTAATCGTCGCGCCATGCTTTCGGATGGTACCAGCCTTGAATTTGGTACCATGGTATGGAGTGCCGGACTCGCACCAAGGAATTTTACGAAGAGCCTTGATGGTATCCTTCCCAAGCATCCAAGAAATGGACGTATTCTTGTTGACCCATATCTGCGTGTCAAAGGATACGAAGGGTCCATATGGGCTTGTGGGGATGCTGCAGTTAATGAACAAGGGATCGTTCTCCCACAACTCGCTCAAGTTGCCCGGCAACAAGGAATTTATCTTGCCAAAGTATTGAATGGCAAGCAACGCGAGGATGAGAAAGAGTTCCACTTCTTCAGTCTGGGCAGTATGGCATATGTTGGCGATCTTAAAGGAATTTACGATGGCACTACTGTGGGCGAACCAGGCAAAGAAATCAAGCATCCAAGAATCACTGGCCTTCTAGCACTACTCATGTGGAGATTTGCGTACTGGGGACGACAAACGAGTATGGTAAACAAGATATTGATTCCAATGCATTGGTTCAAATCCTTTCTATTTGGCAGGGGTAAGTAAACTTACCACCACAATCAAATAAAATTTGCATTTTTCTGACAAATCCCTACTGCATTGTGTGCCATAACAGATGTCTCCCGTTTTTAACAGTGACTCTCTTTTCAAAAATTGTGTGACAAGCAGTGGTTCATTCGTTGCCTTCCAGAATCTGTGAAATCCTTATGTTGCAACGTCGTGGCCAAATTCTCATTCGAGAGAATCACTCTCAATTGATTTGCAAATTCTCTGTACTCTTCTCTTTCGTTTGTGGGCTTTACATTGTTACGAACAGTCGTTAGCTTATATGATCTAAAAAGTAGTACTAACGCACTAACGTTGGTTATGCTAGCATGGACCCATTACTAGATACCAGGTACGGTATATAACGTATTACAAAGGTGTGCGAGGTCTGTCTGTGTCGTCTGGTATTTTACAGTGCTGCAGCGAGGCGTGCGCGCAAGAAGGAAACACGAAAACACGAAAACACATATATGATATATGCCATATATTGCTGCTGCTTATCTCAGATAACAAGTACTAAAGGACGTAGAATTGTGCATACACGTAAAATCATAGACAATTAGTACCTGTCGACTTTTTCTCTGTCGGAGCTCAAACGGGACATGCTCACATTTTTCTAAGTCCATATCGCAAATGCCGATCGACCGTTTCAGCTTTGCAATAGTAATTCGGATGCAGGATGTCTCCAAAAATCATACACAACAATCAAACAGAATATTTTTTACAAGCCATATTTTCCACATTCCACAGGATACAACAAAATCATGGTGCTCGAAGTTCGCGACGTTGTCTTTGTGATTGATCCGCCGACTGTTTACCACAGCGGCAACAATGTGAACGAATGCAACTTTGTCATCAACGGAAGAGCTCCAGTGCAAAATGGCTGGAAGTGTTTCTTGAGGAATCGTCGTCAGCCAGTTGTTTACGACCCAAAGAAACAAGCAAAGAAATCACTGCGAGAAGCAGTTCGCGAAGCATTCAAGGAATTGGACACCGATATGAATCTCCCTGTCTTTCAAATGTCAAGGCTACAAATGTCTGTGTCTTTCTACTTGGTTAATAGTGGTGGCCGAGATATTGACAATATGGTCAAGTTCCTCCAAGATGCAATTGAAGGCGTGGTTTTTGACAACGACAAGTTCGTGTACGAAATTCATGCATGCAAGCATGAAGCCCCATACGGAAATGAAGCCACTATTGTCAAGGTTGCACTACTAGTGGATGAGATGTAAATGCCTACCATAGTATTTTATTTTTATGATTGTCAAACATTACTACTTGTAGCAATTATTTTTTATCACCTGTAGTAGTAGTGGCGTTCCTCTTTTCGTATTTGCAATTCCCTTGTATTTTTGGTATATCGACCATTGTATACG
>SWEM01000429.1:0-26924 GCA_019593585.1 Nitzschia palea | reverse complement strand
GGATTGTCCGCGATACTTAGAGGAATGTGACCGGGAAAAGTTTCATAGCACAAAACGAACGGATCCATTTCCATGTGTCATACGATGTTTTGCAACAATTTGAAAAGTCCTCACTATCGTATAGTGACATGCAGGTTTGTCACCTCTATGTAGTGCATTGGCACGGCAAGAAATTAGAACTTGGTATGGGGCCATCTACCAGTGGTACCTGATACAAATATTTGGTACGAATACCTGGTACCATGTACTGCTAGGTAGAGGCTACCGGTAGTGGTTAGATAAAGTGGAACTACCAGTAGGTTCCATAACGTATATAAGAATGGCATCTAGAAAGGGCATACCTATCGTTAGGGCAGCACAAGTACCTGGTGGACGATATGACGAGTTAAGAGACGCCACACCAGGAGGAGACTTGCTTGAACGAGAAGTGGTACTGGTTTCACTTTTGTTAGATTTACTAACAACAAACAACAGCCAAAGCAGATCCTTTTGCTCCTTTGAAATTGATTCTACGAAAGCAAACATTCGCTGGCCGCTTTGATTTGTGTGCTACCTTGTCTCACGGCATTGGGATCACCAGCCATATTAAGGTCGGTCATCGTCAAGGATGGTATGATATACTAGTATGTCTCTTCCAGAATCTCACCGGCAGCAGAAGGTTCTCCTTCGCGTCGCGAGTCGGGACACAACCAGGGTCATCTTCACCCTGCCTCCAGCATTTTCGCAAATGCAAAACTGCCGGAGGCCTGCAAAAAATATATGTACAATTGGAATTCCAGATTCTCTCGGGAAAGACAGGAATAAAGAGACCTAGCGACTCCGACAGGGAATTCTCGCCAAGCACATGCGGCCAAATGTCAAGTGGACCAATGGCGTTGGTCCGATGAACCAGCGCGTCTGCCGACAACGTGCTCCTCGCCCGTTATATCGGGACATGCATTCGTGTGCCCAAGAAGTGAGCAACCCCTTCCGAACCGGCGACCTGCCACTAAAAGCAAAAAGCTAACGTAACAGGAGCAATTCTCATCAAGGAATGCCCAACTCCAAACACACGCCAACAATCACAGATCGTTGACAACAATTGCACTCTTGTTCAACCGATGGGTCCTGTGTTTCTGATGGCGATGTCATTGCTGGTTTCGTCCATGCGTTTTGCTCGAGGATGGGTGAGCCATTCTTCCTTTCATAGAAAATCCGTACCTGCCAGTGCGGTTAATCACGCTACTTCGAGGCTGAAGCTTCGATCCTACAATTCTTTTCGATGGTCCAAGGATGAGTTTGCACCACTAGGGGCTTCTTCTCGAGGCTTTAACGCTACTTCTTTTGACATTAATGATCAGCGAGATCTCGTATCCCTCGATGCTATCTTGGCAGACACTCCGCGCACTTCTACGAATGGATTGACTTATCCAGGGCAAGTGGATATGCACGAGGCCAAATTGGGACCAAACCAGAACATTCCTGCACCACCTCTAGAGTCAGACGAGATTGCTGGAGTCCTTGGTATTGCTCCTCAAGACATCGAAGTTGTTGTTCGAAACCAAACATTGCGATGGGATGAAAAGCCTCCGGTTTTGTCGGTGAACGATATGTTCCGAAATTCACACTTTGTCGACATGTTCCGTGGCTCTGCAAACTATATTGCCAACCATCGAAACTCGCTGGTCGTGTTCCATATTCCCGGCGATTGGGTCGACCATCCAAACCCAAAAATCTTTCGAGATTTGATGAATGATATTTCGTTGACATGGTTGCTTGGTCTCAAGATAGTCATTGTTATCGGCTGCCGATACCAAGTAGAGAAGCGTCTAGGCACAGACCGTCAGAAACACATGGGGATGATCGTTACAGACCCTGAGACCCTTCGAGTTGTCAAGGAAGAGGCTGGATACGTGCGCTTTGAAGTGGAGCGGCAGTTGGCTCGATCCCTGCAGGGATCTCGAGGATCGAAGGGTTTAGATGGCAACGTCGTATCAGGCAACTTTTTTTCGGCACAGCCTTTTGGAGTTCTCGATGGAGTCGACTATCAATACAGTGGTTTCGTCAGGCGTTTCGAAGCCGACAAGATCCACCAATGCCATGCTAACAAGGATATCATCTTGCTCACTACTTTAGGAGTTAGTCCCACCGGCGAGGTTTTCAATGTCAATTCAGAATACCTTGCTGCGTACGCAGGTGGGGCGTTGGGCGCAAACAAAGTCATCTATTTCTTGGAAGACGATGTAGAACTTCGCCACAAGACTCATGGAAGTAAAATACCGCACTTACGAGTGGCAGATGCTTGCGGACTTTTGGTCGCCAATGACATCTCCACTGAAAAGAAGGGATTTGTTTATGTTGGCAAAAACTGCACTCATGACCTTAAGGCGCAGAATATGTTGACAAAAATCGGATGGTCGATGCATGCTCTGGAAAAGGGAGTGAAGCGGGTTCACATCATCAACCCCGAAAACGGTGCCCTCCTACAAGAATTGTACACAAGAGATGGTGCAGGAACCATGATCTCAGGAGACCTTTACGATGGTATCCATCAAGCCAAGATCACTGACGTTAATGGAATCCATGACCTTATTTCTCCCTTGATCAAACAAGGCACTTTGGTCGATAGACCAAAAGCAGTTCTCGAAAAAGACATCCATCAGTATCACGTGTATACTCGGGATGATTTGATTGTAGCGTGCGGACAACTCAAGATGTACGAAAATGGCTACGCTGAGATTGGTTGTTTGGTGGTCAGCGCAGCGTACCGAGCCCGAGGGCGGGGTGATGCTATGCTCGGCTACTTGGAACGATTGTGCGTACAGAAAGGTGCTTCGGTGGTTTTTGTTCTCAGCACACAAACCATGGAATGGTTCGTCGAGCGGGGCTTCGATGAAGTACCAGTGGAAATGTTGCCACCAAGTCGTCAGGCGACCTACAACAGAGACCGTGCCAGCAAGATTTACATGAAAAAGATTGATAGTGTTCGCGATCTCGACGCATCAGAACTTTTTTGGAACCGGTAACTTGTCGTCGGAGCTGGTTCTCGATATTCGCGGTTAGTCCCCTGAGCCGTCAACACTTCGGTTCTCCATACTTAACCATATTTACCATAGAAGGCCATATAGATAAACCATTGTTTACTTTGATAGATACTGTGCGCAGTGGACTGCAGAATTGTGTAGGATGCCAGTAAGTAAGGCTTTCTCATCAGGGCAAAATCTCTTCCTGGGATAATAGCAGCCATATCTACCCTAGCTTGTGATATATTCGGCATCGTAACTTGGACCGACGAAGTCTTGTCCGGTAAAATAACAGAGATGCAACTTTTCAAGAAGGCTAAGCATGACTAGGAGATAAAACTGTAACACGATGATAAAATGGGCAAGATTCAATTCTCTAAGAGATCGAGCCTTGCTAACTAAAGATTGTGGGCACGCATCAAACCTGGGGGATGCCTGACTCTCTCTTACGAAACATATCTCAAAGCACTTAGTCCGATTCGGGCTGCAAAACAGCAAAAAGTTAATCTGTTAGGCACGCTCACTTTGGAAATAGTATTGGTCAATCGAAAGGAAACAAATGGCACACTTACATCTGAAACCTCAACATCGTCATCATCGTCGTCGTTGCGACCACCGCCGCCGCCTCCTGTGGGCAATAACTCGGGCATTCCTGCTCGGGAAGAATACATGATGACGGGTCAGAATCGATGCTTTATGGTGAACTTGGTTCAGCTCATTTTTGACATTTTATATACATTCAAAAACTTACCTGGAAATTGCGCTCCACCATTGTCTCCTGGTCCATCATCACCTTCCTCAAATCCTGGGAACTTGATGCCCTTGGGATCATCAGCAGAGAACGTGATGGTACCCTCAGGACTTCCAAAAGAGAACTCAAGCATAGGAGGTCCTTCTTGGACATCAATGCCATTCACTTTGGACAAAAGATCATGGACTTTATGGCCAGCAGGAGCCCGAACGATGATGGACTTGAGGTCTCCAACCTCTGGGATGGTAGCAGAGGGGTGGTCACAGTGCCCCCAGTCAATGTAGAAAGGCACGCATCCACCAATTCTGTGACCGTACATGTACAACATTTCCCACTTCTTTGGTGTGCCATCAGGTGAGGCACCAAACATGGAAATGTGGTCGGGTTGCCAACCCAGTTCATTTGGAACATACTCGTCCTTCAAGTGCTCGACCTCACTAGATCGGATGGCGTAGTGATAGGGCACAAGAGTTCCCTCCTCAAGTTCTGATGCCAACGCGGCTCCAATGGGACCCGAGTTCTTTGGGTCAGGGGCGATAATCTCAATGTAGGCGTTGTTGTTGAGCCCGATGCGAGCACTTTTGGTACCCAAACCTCGAAGAGAGCCAACAATTGAGGGTTTGATACCTGTCATGTTCTCAAACTCCTTGATAGCCTCTTGAAAGTCAGGCGCAGCTAGCACGATGTGATCAAGAACATCATCTTGGAGGTTGAGGTCGTATTTTGTTGCGCCGGCCTTTTGCTCCTCTTCTTCTTCCTCTTCCTCCTCTTCATCAGAGCTGTCATCATCGGCATTATCGTCATCCCACGACGCCAAAAGATTCTTCATGCGGGCATCTTCAGAGTTTTCGGATGCATCGTCGTCGGACATGGTGGCTTCTCTCTACTGATTACAACTTCGTAGCTCTGTCAAATGAAATTATTTGCGACACACTGCTGGTTCAAGGTAACGAGCCCCCGTGGGTTTACGTTGTGACCCAATTTTTCAGCCGTCGTGAAAGGATCGCGATCTGGATACGGACTGGCCCGTGCGGTACATGATGACCAGGGTCACGCATGTCGCGTTCCAGAGACATCCAGAGTCATTCGATCCCCCGGTGGTCATTACAACGGACGTCCGCCTACCTATCAATGATCATTACCTGTACCTGGTACCAGAATACCTATGTACCAACTGCTATTTGCTATTTTACCTATCAACTTGTGACAAACAGTAATGTAAACTGTACAAGTAGACATCCATTTTTATTTTGTAATCTAGCAAATACTGCTACCTACACGACGGAGATTCTATCCAAAACAGTTAAGAACAGGAACCAGCAGGGACTAGGAGATGCAAGGTTGCGCATTTCGTTTAGCTGATAGTTGGTTTTTTGTCCCGGACGATCTTTTGCCATGCGAAATGACACGAGGCTAGTAGGTCACTCAGTGAACATCTCAGTCCTCCGAACCTTCACTATCATCTTCAGCCTCATCTCCTTGTTCTTCACTTACGTCCTCGTCTCCATCAGAATCTCCGGAAGCTTCAGACTCCTGGTTTTCACGAGCCCCTTCGTTGGCTTCATCATCATCATCGTCGCCTTCCACAGCTTCGGATTCTTCATTATCATCCTCCGAATCTTCATCTTCCTCGTCTTCCTCATTTTCATTTGAGTCGTCTTCCTCCACATCCGATGGTTTAACTTGACCAGCTGGTTTTTTCTCTTCATACCCTGAAAATCATAAGTGCAGGAAGGTTTCAAAGGATGTGATTGGCACAACGAATAGAATATGTACTCGGTACTTTCTTTAAATTGGTGGCTTACCTGGGAATTTGATGCCTGGTGGGTTGTCTCCAGAGAAAGTGATAGTACCTTCAGGGCTTCCAAACGAGAATTCTAGTCCGAGCTCACCGTCGACAACGGTGATTCCTTTCATTCCCTTCAGTAGTTTGGATACTTTGGAACCCGCGGGACAGGAAACCACAAAACTTTTCAAAGATCCAACTTGTGCTATGGATCCAATGGGATGCTCACAGTCACCCCAATCTACAAAGTACGGAACCGTCCCACCGTGAAAATGGCCGTGCATAAACAACATCTCCCATTTTCTTGGTGTGCCATCTGGGGCTGCTCGACACATTGCGATTCTGTCTGGATCGTACCCTAATTCATTCGGGACATAGTCGTCAGCAAGATCGGAAAGGTCGGTTTGTCGAATTGCATAATGAATTGGAACGAGGGATCCTTCTTCCAGGTTCATTAATTGCGCTCCTATGGGGCCTGGTTTCTTTAGATCCGGTGCTAAGATTTCGATGTAGGCTTGATTATCAAGACCAACCCGAGCAGTCTTGGTTCCAAGACCCTTGAGTGATCCACCAATGGACGGCTTGATTCCGGTCATCGTCTCAAACTCTTTCATCGCTTCGTCAAAATTCGGCGCCGCTAATACTATATGGTCCAAAGCATTGTCTTCAAGACCAAGTTCTGCTTTTGTCATTCGCCGCTCGTCAAAAGCCTCTGGTTCTTCGTCTTCCTCTTCGCTTGACGATGAACCATCTGACTCATCACCGTCCTCGTCCCACTGTTGAAGTAACTCTTTCATCTTTCGATCCGCTGAAGTCTCACTGGCATTACCATCGTCATCATCAACATAGTCGATCGGATCGAGAACAACAGGAGGTGGCGGGGCAATAACCTGGGGCTCAGGAGTAATTGAATCCATTTCGTCTTTATCTTTCTTTTTCTTTTTACTCTTCTTTTCTTTATCCTTGTCTTTTCCTTTCTTCTTTTCTTTATCTTTCTCCTTTGCTTTCTTCTTTGACTTTTTAGTAGGACTCGAGGGTGCAGAATCTTTATCTTCTTTTCTTTTTGATTTCGATTTCTCTTTGTCCTTCTCTTTTTTCTCTTTCTCCTTTTCCTTCTCTTTCTCCTTATCTTTATCTTTCTCCTTTTCCTTGTCTTTTGACTTCTTTTTTTCTTCTTGTCCTTTTTCTCTTGTGAATCTTCTACTTCCTCATCTGCGTCCTCACCATCCTTGTCCTTTTTCTTCTTTTTCTTTTTCGTCTTCTTCTTAGGCTTTTCATCGTCGCTGTTTTCTTCACGCTGCCAGTGAGCCATCAAGGCTTTCATTCGTTCATCCTCTGATTCATCGTCCGACATTATTATTGCCTTTGTGTGACGCCGGTGTTACTCCTTGCGCTTCTTCCTCCGCCTCCTCTTGAAAGTATGACTGAATCACTAATGGATTTTGTTGATGGACTGGAAAGGTGAGGCTAGTGTCCCTTGGTAGCTGACGAGACACAGGCAACTTTCGGTCGTTGATGGGCATGAATGGGACGCTCCCATCGAACACGCAAAAGTTGCAAATTTTTCATGATGCCCGATCTTCCGGGGACTTTACAGTTATCTGTATGGGTCACTGATGACCGTGTGACCGGATAAAAATAACGGACAGTCACGAACACAGAATAGTATAGTACAAGTAATACCGGTAGGTACTAATAGTAGGCAAGAGTATCTGGTAGTTCCTTCGGAAACACCGGCGTTCTGACGATCCCGATTTGCAGAGAGGCCCAAAGCCCATCAACAAAGCCGGAAAGCCGCAGACTATTATGCTTTCCGGAATTGGTGGCGTGGCAGAGCCAAGACGAACCTTAAACCCTAACGCGATGAAAACGTGTTCCATGGAATTGAGATTTCGCACTGTTGAGTTGGCGGCGTCTGCATAAGCCAAAAAACGACCAGTATGTGTGCATTAAAAGAGATCTGGGAAAAGAAATTAATGCCGCAAGTTTGATAAGTACCAGCGAGAGTAGAAATAATCAGGGATGAGAAGGAACTGGACAGGATTTTCCCATTTTTAGTCATCGATTATTAGATAATAATCCGGGATGGCTTATTACACTTTCTGGACACATTATATCGCTAGGAGTGGAAATCCGGCTTCTTCCATCTCTAACTTCAAGTTCCAACGACGCCCCTATAGTACCTGATTGAACGATGAAGAAATTCAGGACTGCGGACTACCGGTAAGAGGAAAAGGCTCGTTAAAAGACCTTGAATCCAATTCCTCCGGTGAAACGTGTTCCTGTTTGTGTGCGCTGGTGAGGTGATGGATGGGTGAGGTTTGTAGCGAGGTACATGTACCTGGTACACGTTCCGACACAAAACGCAAAGAGTAATAAGTGCGAAGTATGATGAAAGGAATTGACTGCTCTCAGAAGACTCCTACAATGGGCCCCGACGTTCCTTCAATCAACAATGAGGTTAAAACAAGGAAGCGCAAGGTGCGATTCGACAGGAAAGTTTCCATGCATCTAGTTTCAAGCCATCGTGAATTCTCCCAGCAAGAGATAGCAAGATTATGGATTAGCCATGAAGAGTACGAAGTGATTTCGTCGAATAACAATACTCTCATTCAAATGATGAACACGTACAATTCTATCAAAGATAGCGATGATGATGACATATGCTTCCGAGGATTAATGCACGAAACAGCCAGAAGGAGACGTACACGACATCGCAGACGAGCAATTGAATCGTTGTTACAAGAGCAACATCGACAATACATGGCGGGTACATCCGATGACGAGAAATTGAGAGAGACGCTAGTACTAAACACCAAATCTGCGGTACAAGAAGCAATTGAACGTGCTCAAGAAGATAGGCTTGCTATTCTTGACATTCCCCCATCACTTATCCAACACCCCTCCAAACATGCTTCATATCAATATCCATCGCTTGCATCGGCATTGGCCTTAAACACACACATCTTCCAACCTCAGCAGAACGAAAGCTTCATTGATACTACAGTGCACCTTTCTTCCCTTTTGGATGATGCCTTATCGGTTCTGGAGTCACCTCCCCTATAGAAATACAACGTAGATCGCCACTTTGGAGGTCAGAAAAACCTAAAACCAAGAATAAAACTGGAATTTGACAGTGAACTATTGCAGTAGTAAACTTTAGACTGTACATTGATGCAATTGTCATCATTTCCAGAACTTTTTGGGACTCGCATAATTGCAGTATGAGTGGTTCGGTGTTCTTCCTCCGTGAAACACATGGTTATGAAGAATCTTTAGTCCGAGATAGTCGTTCGATCTCAGCTCGCTGTAGTTCGGGATCTGCTTTCTGTGGTTGACCTTTATTCCTCTTTTCTTTTTTCCAAAGAAGCCGCTCAGCATTGCGAAGTTCTTCCATCTCCTTTACGGCAACTAGCCGAATGTCTTGCAACGCTTCTATTGAGAGGTCATGTTGCCTGCCCAGTACCTGCTCGTATATTGAAAAAGATTTTGCGTATGAACCTAGGGCTGCGTCAAAATCCTTCTGTTTCAAAAACAATGACGCGCACTTATTCAACAGATGCCCAGTCATTACATGCAATGATGGCCCAAGCTGATCTTGATATTTTCGCTTTGCAGCGCCGTACTCTTCCAATGCAAGGTCATACTCGTTCATTCTCGCGTAGCAGTCGCCAATCTTTATTTGAATATCGGCCATTTCTAGGACGTTTCGAGCATATGCGGAAGATTCCATAGTAAGGGCACAATCGTATTGACTAATCGCCAAATCCCATTCCTTCCGAGAAAAGTGCAGGTCACCATGGCGTTCGTAGTCCATGATCTGCAAAAGTTGAGCGATGTATTTGGTGACTTCCGACTCGGACATTTGTATTTCTAGCTGAAAGAGAACTTCTTGAATCCACTCTATTCGTTCAGACAGCCACTTCTTTTCGACATGTCGCTGGAAAATGGGAACCTCGAGCCTCCCTCCTCCAAGTAGCTGTTGGGCTATTCTCAACTCGCGCCGAGCCACGACCAGCGACGAAAACAAATCTCGCTTTTCCTCCTTGAGTATGCTCGCTTTTCGGAAATAGGAAAGTGCTGTGTCATTATGGAATTTTCCCAGTAGAGATTCTCTCATTCGAATGGCTTTGTCGAGCTCATCCAAAGCTCGATCAACGTCCTTCGGATGTGAGTAGCAAAAATCAAGACCACGATCATGACACTCTTGTGCCAACTGAAGCTGTTCATCGTAGAAAGTTTCATTGAGAGACGAAGGCTGACGCTCGTCGTCTCCCATTGTGCAAATGAAAGCTATAGATACTCTTCGTTCAGTTCAAGCTGTTGTTTGCAATTCATTGACCAACGATTTGATACAAAAAAGCATGAAGTTCGACGTCAAATTCAAAATTTTCAATCCGGTCCGACGTCGCATTTATCCCCTGAAGAAAACGGTAAAAATATGCCCTATTTTCCACTTGACCCATTTGACCATAAAATCGTCTTCCACAGGGCGGGAAAACAACAACTATACCTGGTATGCCATACTTCACTCAGTATAGTTTCGATAATAAATGATGTGAGTTCTTGGCTCGACAAGTGTGAAGCCATCGACTGGAAGCATCAGTCGAATCTAGCCTTGTAGCACATCTGATCCACAACCTACCAGGAAATGACTGGATATACTCTACATTTGGGGCTTCACGTCAGGCGAGAAAAGGAAGTATGCTAATCATCTGGTTAGAACGAAGGTTGTAGAGTGTAATTAGCACCATCATTCCAAAACCGTGCGATCACGGGAAGAACTTCTTGGACCAATACTTAATTTTGTGTGATGTGAGTTTGATCAATCCTTGCCCTATAGTGTGACTTTGCTCCGCGGCCAAAAACGAGCTATAGTGAGATATGTTTTTCCATACGACAGATGACACCTTGTACTGAGTTGCAATGAAACAAAGGCGATGGGTCGCTTCGATCGTTTTCTCCCACGTGGTGGTGCTATTGAGTTAGCCAAGGCAAGAAAGGTACCAGGTTCATTTCACCACTGCTCCCCGACATTTCTGTCTCGCTGTTTTCGCCCGCGCCCACCCCTTGTAGGATTTGGTGTAAATCGCGTGGGGTCAAAAGGACCTAGATTGATACTTTTGCATTCTCCATCCAAGACAAGTTCCGATATAGCAAGACCACAAGCTGGAGCCCAAGCTATACCCCAACAGTTATGAGCACAATTACAGAAAGCTCCCTCATACCCTGGAATCGCTCCCATGTACGGCAACGCATCCGGAGCACACGGTCGCATGCAGGCTTGGACTCGATCAAGTTCGCCTTCCTTTTTGTATAAGGACGACATCTCTTGGAAGGACTGTCTAGCAGCCTCTACTCGAGCTTCATTGGCATCGCAGACTTCACGAAAAGCACCTTGCTTGAGTTCTTCGGTAGTAATGTAGTCACTTCCGCCTATTCCACAGATGTAAATGGAACCATCCGGCCGAGGATACACTTCCACTGAAATGTTGAATCAACAAAGGCATGTTATAAAGTTGAGATGTAGAAACCCAAACGCCAGAAAGGAGGCCTGTGGAATTCCAGTACTTACAATGAGTGCCGAACCGGTTATCTTCTCCACAAAATAGTGCTGTTGCGTCAACATTGACCCCTTCTGGTTGTTTCCAAAGGATACTTGTACTCTTGATTCCTTCCATCGGAAGTTTGACAGCACCTTGAAACCAATCTTCAGCCGCACACGACCATGGCCCAGCAGAGACTATCACGCAGTCAGCAGCTAATTGTTGTTCTTCTATCGATCCGTCACTTCCGCTTTCGCCACGGGGTTGGAACTTGACACCAACGACTTTGAGTGTATCTTGTTCGGATCCCTGTTCCGTATCAACACCTGTACATGTGCCCAGAATCACTTGTATCTTATCTCCGGCCTTTTCTAACATCTTGTCCACAAACTCTTTGGGTGTAATTTGAGCAGTATCGTCGCCATACCCAAGCGCCGCGATTCTGCCGACATTACCATCTAACCATTCCGGCAAAATTCCATTAATTTGACTATTGTCTCGCGCCTTCTGAATTCCTTGATGACCAGGTGAGACCGATAGTACAGGAAGCTTGCGATAGGATTGGCACCCGAGCTCTTTGGCAAGTTGCTCGTACATGTCAAAGCCCAACTCGTGTAATCGTTGTGTTGGCGATCCATCACCCCAACTTCTAGCCATGAAACCTCCACCTTTACCCGATGCAGCAGATGCCGTAGACTTGGCCTCGAGGATTGTAATTTTGGTAGTATCGGGAACCTTTTGAGCAAGGTGATAGGCTACCGAAGTCCCTTGAATTCCACCACCCACCACTACAATATTGGTCGGCACCCTTCCTGGTGCGGAAAGAGACATGGTGCTTTGGAGAAATAATGTGAAGGTCACGGATCCTGCCAAAAAGCGTAAATCTGTAGATCTCATCGGATACAATTGACACTTACACCTAGTACCAAGTAATGCTTTTGTGTTCACAGTTCACTACAAGCCACAGTCATCATCAGGTACCATTCATGGTACAAACACCAGATATATTGCCTGGTAGCAAGTTGTTGAACTTTGGTTTTGACGTCATCAGCGCACTCCGTGACGTTTGAATTTACGGGGTTCGTGATTTTCCACGATGATCAGTAGCGTTCTCATTGGGGCGACGACTCGATAGGAACGGGGCGACACCAGTTTCCAATTCTTGCGCTCCATCCATCATCTGGTACTGGAACACTCGTACTTCAACCGAAAGGAATTGCACGATCGATCTACTTCTTGTACCTTTCATTCGCAAATATAGTGCTTCATAGATACCCATTTGGCGTTAGGGTTCTGTTCAAGTTTGGGAAGAGGCAGTGGCACGAAAACAAAGTTCCATCCGTAAAAAGAATATCATACAATACTCGCACTAGACTATTAACTTCCATAGGTCATTCATCTTGCCATCAAGTTGACGATGAAGCAACGAGGAATCTTGTTGACCATTCTGGGTATCGCCACCCATTTCAGCCACAATGCGAACGCCGCCTCTCGGTATATGGACTTAACAGCAGGTATGTGCTAGAAATCAACAGTCACAAGAAAAATTCGACGATTGGTACTCAAGGTTCTTTTTCGATGATGATAACCTTTCTCAGGCACCAAAAAGAGACTGAATGAAGACACTATGTCTCCTGCGTTGAAAGGGATGGAATACGCTGTCCGTGGAAAGGTTGTGATTGCAGCAGATAAAATCAACGAGGAGCTCAATGCTGGAACCAAAGAATACCCTTTTGATCATATTGTGTACACAAATATTGGGAATCCTCATTCCGTGGGACAAAAACCGTTAACTTGGCCTCGCCAGGTAATGGCTTTGGTGGATTTGCCTGACGAGGTAGGTGTCGATCACCCAGATGTTGGAAAATTATTCCCTGCCGATGCCATTCGACGTGCCAGAGTAATCAAGCAAGGATTGGGGGGTTTGATCTGGTGCCTACAGTCATAGCCAGGGCGTCAAACTGTTTCGAGAAGATGTCGCCAAGTTTATTGAAGAACGAGATGGTGGTGTCCCTGCGGATGCAGAAAACATCTTCCTAACCAATGGCGCCAGTGATGCCATCAAAAATGTTTTAACGGCCTTGGTTGCCAACCCGACGTGGTGAGTAATCCAACCAAATCGTGACATTGTAGTATTGTGGGGAGATGCGAACTAACAGTGCCTTTGCTGCACCCCGTTTAAAGTGGCGTCATGATTCCGATTCCACAATATCCTATCTACAGTGCTACGCTGGATCTTCTGCAAGGAAAGAAAGTGGGTTATTTCCTTGATGAAAAAAAGAAGTGGGATTTGAACATGCAAGAACTGGAACGATCCCTTCTGGAGGCCAAACGAGATGGAGTGAATGTGGTCGGCTTGGTTCTGATTAATCCTGGAAACCCAACTGGTCAGGTGCTTTCGAAGAAAGCAGTTCAAGATGTCGTTCAATTCTGTGCAAAACACAAACTAGTTCTTCTAGCTGACGAAGTGTATCAACAAAATGTCTACGATGAAGATTGCGAATTCTACAGTGCCAAGCGCGCTGCCAGTGACACTGGGCTATTGCAAAATGATGAAATCGAGCTCGTTTCTTTCCATTCTACCAGTAAAGGATTATTTGGAGAATGTGGACGACGTGGTGGATATATGGAGTTGGTCGGATTCGACGAAAAAGTAAAGGAACACTTGTACAAGTTGGCATCATCCTGTCTGTGCTCAACCGTATCTGGGCAAATCATGACCAGTCTCATGGCACGCGGACCTGATCGGGGAGATGAATCATTTGAGAGCCATGAGGCTGAGAAGGCAGCTGTCTTCGAGAGTCTGAAAAAGCGAGCAAAGATTGTTGGTGACGGACTCAATTCCATTCCTGGTTTTTCTTGTCAGCCTGCACAAGGAGCCATGTACTGTTTTCCACGAGTTGAGCTACCCGAAGGGGCTATTAAAGAAGCCCATGCGAACGGCCAGGCTCCCGATACCATGTACGCTATTTCACTATTGCAACGAACAGGTGTATGTGTGGTTCCTGCCTCTGGTTTCGGTCAGGAGCCTGGTCGATTTGGTTTCCGAACCACTTTTCTGCCGTCCGAAGAAGAAATGGCGCGATCGGTAGGATTGATTCGACAGCATCACGAAGAGTTTTGCTCTAAATATTTGAACTAGATGATGTGTTTGGGTCAAGTGATCTGTGTTATACACTCAGAATCCCTGGGTCCGGGATGTGATCATATTCTGTGTGTGTCAACACTCGTCCTTGCATTCCGGGGTTAACCTTAAATCCGTCGAATGAAAGGACCTTGAACACAGTTGTGTTATAGATAGTGAACCAACACACCCCCAAGATTCGCCAACTGGGGATATCAGCGGTTGGAACCTGCAAAGGCATGGTTGGCACTTGCGCGCAATCAAAGATGCATAAACCATCAATGTTGTAAATCAGTACAAGGAAACTTGTCGTTTTCCATGTTTTGTTTAATAATTAGATTTATGGTAGTAAATTCGTAGCGCAGTGACATGGTAGTAAGTGTGTTATCGTTTTGTAGAAGAGCGTCATCGTGTTGGTACAGTGATCGAAACGGAGCATTAGCATCTTCATGTATAGGGTTTATTTTTTGTTACAACTTGCGGGCTAAAAATGTGCGATGATAAACCGGTAGATTTGGTTACTTGCGCTTGCGGAGACCAGTATCGTCATTGGACTTGGGGCCAGAGGCCGCAGTTTCCGTGCAAATTTCCAAAAACTTGGCAACTTCGTCATTACCTTCCGCCTTGGCCATATCCAGAGGCACTTTTCCTTCCTTGTCCTTGACTGAAAGCAGCTCTGCATCCTTGACGAGTTCTTTGGCAGCTTCGATGCTTCCATGAAACGCAGCCCAATGCAGAGCATTCCATCCCTCCACGTCGACAATCGCCGGGTTTCCTCCAAGTTCCTTGACTTGTCGAATCGCGCTTGCTGTTCCTTTGGCATTCAATCCGGCAAGAACCATCAATGGCGTCCATCCATTTTCTTTGGATCGATGGTTGCAATTTTTCTTGTTGACAGCTGTCATGAACGCTCCAACATCCGCCTTGTTACCAGCATCCCAGGTGTCCAATAGAATATCTTCAAACGAGGCAGAGGCCCCAGCCACAGCTCCTCCGGCTCTGGCGACGGGATTGCCACTTTCATCCACGACTTCATCTTCTGGTGTTAGTTCACTGGCCGTCTTTTCATCAAATATTTTCCCCTCTGGTTTGATGCCACTTCCCAACAACAATGCCTTGACAAGAGGGTTTTCCAACAAGCTCATGGGGCCCATGATGGTTTGAATGGCAAGACCAACAATCATTCCCTTGTACCAGTGCAAACCAACTGTCATGCACACGCCAAAAAGCGTGCTTCCAAGCAATGATCGAGCCGTTGACAATACGTGGGCACCAAACTTGACTTCTGTGTACTTCTTTTTAGCATTGGGGTCAGCAAATGGCTGTGACGAGCGAAGCAATCAATCGTAGACAAGAAACCATTGGCAAGCAACAATCACAGCAATGAGTGAGTCAACAATGACATTTCACAAGCCGCCAAAACCGTCGACCAAAGAAGAGGTTTACCTGAGGAGCCGGCGGCACGTAAATAACACCACCCGGGGCCTTGCTCGCAATCGCCGCCGCTTGTATATACGTGTACGCCACAATCAGAACACATATCAATTGTATTGTTCCATACGCCACTCGTAGCCAAAACACTTGGCTTGCATCCTCGGCGTCCAATTTCCGCGCCGCCAGCATTACTGGCACCATGACAAAGAGTTTGTTCACCATTTTTCAAAATTCCTGATCGTAAAAAGTAGTTTTTACGCCGATCGACAATACAGTCTCGCAATTACGGGCAAAAAGTGCTCTCTAGTAGGTTGCAGTCAATTGTGTTGATGATTAGAACTGGTGATGGTCCTTCACTTCACACAAAAGAGTACTTTCAAGCAGGGATAAGTCACAGGCCGGGAAGCTTCTGGAAGGAAAAGGAGGAAGAAGGGCACGCCCACCACAAACCACAAAACAACACTCCCGTGATGTCACGTGGTGAAAAATCGGTTTGAATTACCGTTGGTATGGATGTACCAGGTACCAGGTACCGCTTCTACCGGTACATGTAGTATGATGTCGTGACGATGTCGATGTCGACACCTCTAACCCCTGGCTTGTTCTGCATTTTCACCATTTCACTCGATACAAAATAACGGAATATTACCGGTTGTTGGCATCAATCAGAAACAAGTTGGCGCCGAGTGCCGTTCCGTTCTCCCTTCTACGTGTAAAAAGAACCGGTACCCAAGGTAGAGCAGTTCTGAGTTCTGTGTCATTCCACGACGGTTGGTGCCACTCCTGTTCCTGCAAGTCGTACACGAATAGGCTTTCCATCCTGGCAAAGCAGGGTTCCCTCCTGCGTTCTCTTGCTTTATTTGCTCTCCTCTTCAGTTTCAACAGTACCATCTCATCTCGTTGAGCCTATAACTTGAACGCCCTAGCTTTATTTGTGGTTGGTTCGAGAATTGCATTCCTATACCCGAGCTACCCACTGCAACTTATAGTCAACAGAACATCGACATTGTTATTCGCTGCCGCGGACAGTTTCAAAAACAGGCATCATGCCCCTACGAGGACGTGCGGCCTACAATCCCGTTTCTGCATCGGACGATGCTGAGGATTTGGAGTCGCCGACCACGGAAATAGAAGCAACTTCTCCGACTGCACAAGTAGTCAACCCCACCAACACGCATGGGGAACCACGGCCGACGTCCAATCGCCCCGGACGTGGGAACACTTACTCTCGACTTCCTGACGCATCTACAACAAAAGATGACGAACCAATGGTTATTGATACTACCACTAGCCTTGTAGACACCATGGAGAAAGAATCAGTATCCAGTGAAATGTATTCCGATTCAGAGTCCTCTAGCGTACGGACAGAGAACAAAATTACTGTCGTTGTGTTGGATGCGGCACAGAAACGATTCCCGATTGATGTCGATCCAGAATGGAAGGTACAGACATTCAAGGCCGTGGGAGCCAAAGTGCACAAGGTTGCTCCGCCCTCGCAGAGACTCATCTTCCGAGGACGGATGTTGGAGGATTCAAAGACTCTGAAGGAAATGGGTATTTGTCACAATGATGTTATCATTCACCTCTTCCCGAAGCCTCGCGTCACTTTGGTCACAGACTCGTCTGTCGCGTCAGCGACCACCGCTGGCAATGACCATGACAGCGGGGGTGCGCATGTCCCGCAAATTATTCTAGATCAAGCAGAACAACAGCGCCGAGGACAAATCCTCGTTCTGGGATCATACGAGATTGTTGAAGCCCAAAACAATGTGCGACTTCTATCTCTTTTGCTGGGTACTATATGTGTCATGCGACTCTTGGCGCTCCTCTCCATCGCAACGGGCGCTGATGAAGTCCCTGTCTACGAGGATGATACGACGCGCCCTGGAAGCGGTGGAGGTTCCGGAAACCATACGGATGATGGCATGTACCCGCATGTTGATTATGAACCGAGAACTTGGCAAAATCAAGATTATTTCGATCTTCTTGTCTCCAGTGTGGGATTTTTTGTAGCAAGATTGGGAATCAAGGCAACACATGAGAATACATCCCGCTTGGCAACCCATTATTTGCTTGGTACGCTGGTGGCAGGGATTTTGTGGAATATATGGAATGTCCTGGAGTTTGCCATGTTTGTCAAGGAGGAAAGTAACCCCAAAGATGATGATACTGCCATCCCACTCACCAGTGATGACTTTCGGACTATCGCACTCTTCACTATCATGTTGCCACTGGGGGTGTGGTTCTTATGTTGCGCGAGGGCGTGGCAGTTTCGTCACCTCATCGAGGAAGCAGAATTAGAAGCGGCAGAGCGAATTCGAGCTGAATTGAATTTATCAGTAGGTGCACAGTCTGCTCCTATAACAGGCCAAGGAAATGCAAGAGAGCTCGATGATTTGTCGAACAGCGACGATCGGCGTGCGATTGTTTGATTACACATGTGTAAACGAAGAAGTTTTAATGAAATCTTGTACCTAGTCCAGTTTTCTTAACGTACTTAAATTCAACTTGTATCCTGTCGAAAGTTGCGTAACAACCACGAGATGTTTCAGCTACAGACAAGAGCTAGATATGATATTCACAGTCAAAAGAAAGATCATCTAGCTCGTACACCCTGGTTAGGCACGCTGGAGTTTACAGTTAAGGACTACTTTGTGGTGGGAAACAAGGTGACCTCTGCCTTACTAAGATCGTTCGTCAATGAGCGTTGCGTAACCATGAAAATTCAGTGAGGTGTCGTGTGGCATGTGGATATAGGTTTGTTTCCGACTGATTTCAGTACGCTTGCCTTGGTTTTTGAACTGACAGTAGCGACAATGAATACCCAAAACTCTAATGTCCCAATGGCATACCACATACCACTATTCGACACCTAGCAACAGAAGATGGCCAACCCCGTCTGTCGTAGAAATCCATGAATCGAATCAAAGTAGATCTGTGAAAACAGTGGAGGAGACTGCAGTAATTAGACTGGAGCGTTCCCAACAAAACTGCACCTTGGACATTCTTGTGAAAAAACATACTGCCATCGAACAGAATGTGACCAAGTGTACGTGACAAGCATCCAGGCCTTTTGAGCTTTCCAAAATAGCAACCAGCGACGGAATATTGACTAGTCTTCCTGCCGTCCCTATTACAATATTCCTTGATCTCTGAGCCAACCAGTATACAAAACATTAGGCCCATCCAAAGGGGCTTGCGGCGCGTCGTTGGGGCCTAGCCAATCAAGTTGCCCATTCCTCCACACGCCATTTTTGGTAACTTGACAAATGACAACTACATGATCCCCTGCTTCGACCATGGTTGGTTGCACCTTTAATTCGAGATAGGCAGCACACTCTGGTAAGACGTGAAAGTCGTCTAATCGCTCCCAGCCAATACCCACTTGTCGACAGGCTTCTTGTTTGTCAATTTGATATCCTGATTGCTTTCCCAAAATGGCAACTAGTGGATGTTGAGACGGTGTCAACAATTGCAAAATTCCGTGACCATGTTCCAGAAACGCGGCTTTAGGGAGTGTCTCGTGATACAAGGCCAATGCCCATAACTTGGGAGATATGGATACTGGTGTGCAGAATGTCACAATGTTCATGGATGTCACAGTCGATGATTGGGGACAAGCCAACGACCACACCGGCATGGAAATGGGAGGAGGTGGAGGAATGGGGGAAGACAAGGCCAACGCCATGACTGGGAGGAAGAGGCAGTACGTGATGAGCCTCCACATACTAACACTTGGCATCAACCTTGGGATTTTAGATCTTGTTTACTGTGATTACAGCGAGGCATTCATTTTCAGCTATTCGACCCAAACAAGGTGTACGACCGATCCATTTAGTCGAACCCACTCTCAAGACTACGTCACCTTTCTTATCGGTCGGATGACGTTGGATCTTCGTTGATTCAACGTAGAATCTACACCAAGTCACAGTACCAGGTAACTGGTGTTTTAATGACCCACTTTCCGATCCATCAAAACGGTTCCCTCGTTGTGACGTAAGCTTCATTTCAGACCGAAGACGGCCGCATACTCCTATTCACATCATTTTTGACGAGTTTGATTTTCATCATCTTGTCGTTGTCACACGATATATTCTCTCGCCTTCGTCCTTCCACAAGCCCAAGCCTCTTGTTGGAAGTTATTTTGTTTCAACGTAACATTTCAGCCGGTCCTTCCTTCATCTCATTCGCTACACAATGATTTTCAATCCTCACAAACTCGGAGTGCACAAAGTGCTACAACATATCCCATTGAATGCTCTTTTTGATGCTCCATATCAAGCGGCACTAAAGAAGGCTGTTAACATTGCAGATCTTCGCGTGATTGCCAAGTCTCGTGCTCACAAGGTTTGTACACTCCATGTGTTGAGAAAGTTCCAATGGAAATGTTTGAACTAGAAATGATTCTAACCGTGAATCTCTTCCCACAAAAAAGATGGTCTTTGACTATCTTGACGCAGGTGCCGATGATGAAATCAGTCTTCGTCGAGGCAAGGATGCATACACAGAGCTAGAAATGCACTACAAGGTCCTTTCTGGAATCAAGCCACCACTTGATCTTTCGACAAAAATTTTTGGTATGGATGTCAAACTCCCATTTTTTGGATGTCCCACGGCTGGCAACCGAATGTTTCACTGGGAGGGCGAAACTGCCGCTGCCAAGGCATCACAGAAACATGGAACTCTATATGGACTTTCGTCATTAGCTACAACCGGTATCACGGATATTGGAAAGATCCATAATGGTCCTAAAGTGTTTCAGCTTTACGTCTGGAAAGACCGTGAGTTGGTAAAGGAAGTCATTGCCAAAGCCAAAGAAGGAGGATTTGGTGCTTTGGCACTAACTGTGGATTTCACCTGGTACGGAAACCGTGAAAGAGATATTCGAAACGACTTCTCCATTCCTCCCAAATACTCTGTCAAACAAATGATTGAGGCTATCAGGAAACCTGCTTGGACGTATGATTTCTTGTCGCACGAACCATACACCTATGCTTGCATCAACAAAGATGTCCCGGCCGACTCTTTAGCTGCGTTCGTGAACAGCCAAATTGCTCCAGAATTCGGTTGGTCGGATGCTGAATGGCTTCTCGGTGAATGGAATGGACCAGCTGCTCCCAAGGGAGTTGTCCGACCAGAGGACGCCAAGCGAGCTGTAGAGATTGGTTTCTCCACTATCTGGGTATCCAATCACGGAGCTCGTCAGCTCGAGACATCCCCCGCTACTATCGATGTGTTGCCTTCCATTAGAGAGGCTGTTGGGCCTGACGTTGAAATTATTTTGGACGGTGGAGTTCAAAGAGGCACTGATATTGCCAAAGCATTGGCACTCGGAGCTGATTCTGTGGGTGTTGGAAAGCCATACCTATGGGGTCTTGCAGCAGGCGGTGAAGCTGGTGTCAACAGGGCCTATGACATTTTGAGGGTTGAGCTAGACCGTGCCATGGGCTTGCTTGGAACCCCTACGGTAGCTGACTTGAAGCGAGAGGGTCCAAGTCTAATCAAGCGAAGAGGAGTCAGCGCACGTGATTACCCTGATCGATATGCCCATGATCGTGGTTATGGAGGTGGCATTGTATAAACGATATTAACAACGTCCAATGCAGCTGCAGCATCTTCATACCACCCGTCTTATACTAGTCCCGTATCATCTTGAAACTGGTCATTTTACTGTTCTCTTACAAGCAGAACCATGGGGTCCACTGACTTCCCTGGAACTCTACTCTAGAGAACTTCTCGGGCAAAAGGGATGCATGGTGGATGACGTGTAGGTTTCGCTTTGTTTCAAGGTTTGATATGGTCCACAACATCATTTGTTGATGCTGCCGATAAAAGGCACAGTAGAGAAGTGGAGGTGTTCTATCGTTGGCCTATGTTTTCATCAACTATGAGAGTAAAGAGTGAAGAAGTAATGAAACTTGAGCCAAATCATACGAATCAATCAAGGATCACTTGGATCTGGTCATGTTGAATCCTTCGAATCCAACATGGGTTGTCAAGTGAATATTTGCTGTTTCGTTTGTACATTTGACTTCAAACTTTTTGTGCCCGGCTTTTGAATGTACTTTGGATCTCGACTGCTTTCCACTGCCTTTTTGACTACGTCCTTTGGCATTGCCAAGCGAAACGTCTCATCAACGAGCATCAGTTGTCAATCGATTGGAAGCATCATGATGGATGAAAAATATTCCGTGGGACTTGGAACGTACTGTATAAATCCAGATCAAGTTGGTTCGGCCATCCAAACAGCATTAGAGCAAGGATATCGTCGATTTGACTGTGCTCCTGTGTACTTTAACGAAGATAAAATTGGTGATGCTCTAGCACAAGCTATGGAGGATGGTGTCGTCTCCAGAGAAGAACTGTACATTGTATCCAAACTCGCCAGTCCCTTCCATCGGCGAGAACATGTCAAGATCGGATTGCAAAAGACACTAACAGATTTACGACTAGACTATTTGGATCTGTTCCTTATCCACTGGCCACAAGCGTTTTACTATGTTGATCTTGATCCGACCAAACGTGGTTATGAAAATGAAGACATTGATGATTCCGATGGAGGGAAGTTGATTGACCCAACAGTTTCAGTACATGAAACGTGGGAAGCGATGGAAGAATTGATGGATGAAGGTTTGGTGAAGAGTATTGGTGTTTCGAACTTTCCAGTGTCGCTCCTTCACGAACTTATGACGCGGAGTCGGATCCCGCCAGCTGTCAACCAAGTCGAAGCACACCCATATCTTCAACAAACCAAACTCTTGCAGTATTGTAATGCACGAGGTGTTCATTTCCAAGCCTACTCCCCTTTGGGTTCTCCTGGATACAAAGGAGAGGATGAGCCGCGAATCCTTGATGATCCAGTCTTACAAAAGATCGCACAAGCCCATAATGTGAGTGCGGCGACCATTTGCATCGCCTGGGCACTACAACGAGGAACGTCGGTAGTTGCCAAAAGCATTGACTCGAAACGGCAGGCAGAAAATGTGTTGGCGTCGAAAGCTTCAATCGCCTTGACAGATTCTGAAATGGCCGAGATAGAGCAGTTGGAACGTGGATATCGATTTTTTCGTCCATTGGATTGGTGGGGCCACATGGCAATGGCGGTCTTTGACTAGAATATATCATGATAGGAATAAGGCATTGTTTTGTGTGCTGTCACTTTTCAGAGGGAAAGAGGGAATTTTCTTACGCTTGGACGTTTCATGCCGAAGCAATGTGCTTCTCAAATATCAACCGTCACAATACATTTGCAGACTTTACAGGAGACTTTTGTGTGTGGACAAAAAGGCATCAAGTACGTAGATGACAAGTAGAGCTTCAGATTGATAGAAAGGTGCTAATCGAGACTTTCCACACTGCTACCAGTTGATGTCTCGTCTCGGTCCATTGGCGATAGCGATTGCTGCTGACACTGTTTCATAAAGTCTTCAAAGTTCTTGGAGGTTCCACCGGTCAAGGAAGCCAAATTTAACGTATCGATAGGAGCACGATAGGATGCCAAGGGATCTTGTCGTACTTGATTGGCAGTTTCTACCAAGCGGAATTGTGGTTCATCCTCAGCATCCATTGTTATAAGCTCATTCCATTCGAAGAGTAGACTATCTGTGGAGCGGGCCCAAAGATTAAAATCGAGTATCCAGACTCTGTTTTTCTGATCCAAATACACATCCAACACATAATTTGGTACCTTTCCCTCAGCAAATCTACCTCGGATCGTGTCGTCGAAAAAGGATAACAATACTGCTTGGATTCGGCGTTGATCTTGAAGCAAATGAGCGTAATGTTGTGTGTGATTACGTTGTGATACGGCAATCATTTCATGTCCTCGAACAAAGCAACGAAATTCCATGCTTGGATGTAAGTTGCACCATTTGCGAAGAACCAATTCCAATTTTGGCGGATCCTCGGATGGATCATAATCCTCGCACTGTTGCCAAGACTGTCGGAGCAAATCGTGCAGGCAAAAATCACTACTTTTTACCAACAAGTAGACATCACCAGGGGTTGTACATCTGAGGGATCCCCCATTGACCCAAGCTGCATCCTTCGGTGCCGACCAATTCAATTTTGGTATGACAGATCCCTGCAAAGTCTGAATAGCAACATTAATGTCGTGGGTTAAAGTGGGGAAGCTGTAGTTTTGTGCAACGATATGCTGAGAGTCTTCATTTTCTTGTGATCCTCCGTCTTCCTCATCCGATGACCAGTCCTCGCATCCATGACCAAGACTCGAAAGGTTCTGGGCATCGCCGGGCAGTTGGACACCGTCGCTTAGCAAATACTCTTCCAGGTTCTCAGGCAAATCCTTGATGATTACCGATTTGATGGTAACATTCGTTCGCTTCCTGCCTTCCAAATGCGAAAAAGTTGGATACCAAGATGAAAATTGACATTGTAACACTTGCTGCGACGTGGCGAATGGTCCAACATCGTCGTCGTTCCTTTCGTCGGCAGGATTGGGGTCTTCGACTGGCTGTGCGAGAATGGATTCCACGGGATTCATTCTATAGAAGTTTGTACGATGAAGGGGACTTGTTGTTGTGTTTGGATCAACAACTGCAGTGGCTGCTTCAGAAGCTTCAAACTATCAAGAAGCGATATTCTGAAATTTTCGTTCATTTTTGGTGGTCGCGTGTAGCGGAGTCCGGACATGCGGACGAACCATCATTTCTATATACTATATAGTCTATCTTTCACTTGGAAGAACAGACACTTGACATCTTCTAGACATACCGGTACGTAGCCTCATCGGGGAACTAGAGCGACAAGAAGCCCAATTCTAGTACTAGGCTAGCCGACCAAGCCCAAATTTGAGGGCATTAATGTCAACAGCACATTTGATAATTCGCTTTTTGACTTTGACCTTGCGAACTATGCTACTCACTGTCACTCAGAATGAAGGGACATGCTACGATCCCCATGTTTTGGTCAATGCGTGAACTTTCCGTAAGCTTTGATCAGTTGCTAGGATCCACTTCCTGCTTGCCCTGCCGTTTTTAGTTGACGTGCAAGTTCCATTCAGAGGTGTATTTCAAAAGCCTTGTCCGAATGAAAATGGACTTTACGATGCTCCCCACCCTCGGCCACTCTACACACCGTCATGCTATCACGGACAATAGTCGTGTCCAAGATCAAGTCTCGGAACGACAAGGTGAAATGAGAGTGCAAATCAAAGACAGACAAGGCTAACCATTCGACGTCCATTCGATCGGATGTCTGTTGCTTCAGCCATCGTGCCATTCCAGCTAGCGACCTACGAATTCGTTGCTCAAAGATCATCTTGGAACCCAAACTGACACAACTCTGAAGGATGCGTGCCTTCTCAAGTACGTCCTCCTTGGTAATTCGGGCCAATCCTCGTGGTTCATCTCCCCTGGCCTTTTCTTCTTCTCTCTTGGCTTTGGTACGCTCACGCAAGTACAAGGAGTGACGATGGTAGACATCCTGAGCATGAAGGAGTAAGGCACGACACAGTGCATGAAGTTGCTCTGGACTTTGACTTCCACTCCTCTCACTGTGACCCCGGTTATCCTCGGTGTTGTTACTGGTTTTGGAGACCTTTTCTGTTTCAACGTTCGCTTCTACTAGTTTGACACACAAAGTATATTCCGAATCAAGCTGGACCTTGACCTCACCCTCGTGGCAATGAACGACAGAGAGGGGCGATAAACCATAACCACCCCCAACAACTCGATTGGGTGCCGGAAGAAAGTTCTGTTCCGATTCACAAGATAACCAAGCCACGGGCGGTGTACTTCGAGTCACTGAGAATTGTGTTGGATTCTCCAGAGGTGGATCAAGTTCTTCACGAATAGATTCAAACAAGGAGGCGCAAAACAGGGAATGTTGAAGAGTGACCAAAAGATCTTCATCTTCAGAGTATTCAGTTGTGTCGCCCTTGGCAACACGCAAGGTGGTCAAGGGCTCCAAACAACACGAATTTAGAAACCCAGTCGAGGTTTTTTCAATATCCAATTGCAGGTTAAGCATGGGGACCTTATTGGGATCAAAGTTCTCGACCACTCGTCCAAGGGTAGGATCAGCAACGGCGAATGGTTCTGCTCTCGTGACGGCAGCGAGCTCGTCATTCTCCTCCTCATTGGTCAGCATTTTTTCTGATGAATTCTCTTCATCCTTCTTGTTGTCTGCCGCATACAATTCATTGGTTTCATTGTCCGTTCCCGGTCGATCGGACGATATCTTGAAATCATCTTTTAATTCAATGGTAGCAAATCGTGGTACTCGACTTGCAAGTCTTCCCGCCAGAGTCTGTTGTTGTTGTTGCTGCTGCTGTTGCCTGGCTGTTGCATTGGTTTTCAGGGCTTGGTTCCCACCTCCTACTCTATCCCGATCATAGACATCGACATCAATAGCCACTACCTCGGTGGACCGAGTCGCATGTAATCGGGCCCGGGTCCCATGTTCGGGTGCTACCAATCTCCATTGTTGTCGAAGTTGAAACAATCGTCGATCCAAAATTTTCTGAGCCGCAATGGCTGCTCGCAATCGTTTTTCATGGCGGGCCAAGGTGGACGATGCCGCTTGAAATTGCGTCCGTTTTCGCTTCAAGACAAAGGTCGATTTGACCGCATCGATTTGTTGGGATACCACGGCAACACCAGTCCCTTCCTTGGATTCACCACCCGCCACCTCCAAACTTGGATCGACAATATTGGTCAGTCCAAAGTATTCTCCCGTTGTTACTAATTGAGCAAGATTGATGGCTCGATTCAATTCGGCTAAACCATTGGCTTGCAAGCGGGCGGATGCGACCGCTAAAGGGTGAACCTTGGGTGCCGTCTTGTCATCCTCATCCTTGTCCTCGCCTTTTTCCTTCTTGAGTGCATCCTCTGATGCTGATGTTTGTGACGACATGTCGGCTTGTAACAAACCATGACGAGCAATCGAACGCTCAAAGAATCGCGATCGTTCCATCACACTGGGGGCAGGGAGATAAATGAATCGACCATCTTCCAATATATGAGATGGCGGTAATGACTGAATGGCTCCATTCATCTTTTTTCTCTTCTCTTTCCTGGTAGATGACCAATTGCTGAACAGTTGTAACGTTGAAAGGGTTTGACCCAACTTCTGTACACTGTCGCTCTAATCAATTACAAAGGTGTGCGAGGTCTGTCTGTGTCGTCTGGTATTTTACAGTGCTGCAGCGAGGCGTGCGCGCAAGAAGGAAACACGAAAACACGAAAACACATATATGAATATATGAATGCCGCGGGATGTGTCGTCTGGTATTTTACAGTGCTGCAGCGAGGCGTGCGCG
>SWEM01000428.1:0-26995 GCA_019593585.1 Nitzschia palea | reverse complement strand
AAGAGGCTTTGTCTCTTCGTTCTTTTGCAAAATGAACTCTAGCTGAGGATGACTATGAACCACCTTCAAAAATGTCTCGACGGATTCGGCAAGACGGGAAGTGTCCACCCCGTTGACAGCAGTGGCATTAATCTGCACTCGTTGAAATCCCCACGCTGTCAATACCTTGAGAAAAGAATCATCTCCAAGCAGAACCTCGTTTACTCTTGCTCCACATAAATGAGCTGCTAGTTTCATCTTCCCTTGTGATTTTGCAGCAACACTGGCCAGTTGTTCCACCCATTCTGTGGTGGCGTATCGCGGTTGTCCCTCCTTGTCCGGCCTGAATAGTACACCGAATTCCACAAATGGGTACGAATGGCTGTAAAGCCCAAGCAACCTTGGATTTACCGAATCATCGACACCACAAAAGCCTAGAGCTCGAAGATGCATTGTTTCAATCAAAGGCACCCTGGCACATGCTCCATGAATCCATGAATGACAAATCGTCTCAAAAATGATCACGGAAAGTTGTCACTTGTTGTGACGTGCGAAGAGAATTTCAAATCACTTTGCAATGATGTATATAAAGTGTAAATTAATCGAAGTTGTCACCAAGGTGCTGTGGCCGAGTGGTCTAAGGCGATGGATTTAGGCTCCATTCTTCATTGGCGTGGGTTCGAATCCCACCGGCATCACTTTTTGGCTATGTAAAGCTCAAAATTTCTTTTTTGTCCACCAATCTTTTTTGTATTTCACTGTTCATATATCGCTTCTGGTGAACATTTTCTATTTTCTTGTTCTACTGACAGTGTACAAGTACCTGCACCTGGCGAAGGTGGAATATACGCCGCAAGGGGAACGATGAACCCGCGATTCGATCAGTTTTTCCTCGTTCTATTACTAGAATTGACACAACTTGTATGATGGTCAGTCCCTACCTTGACAGCCACATGTAGCAGGTAGCTCCTGGACGCCATCTGTATTGTTGCTTGGTACAATAATGCATGGGAATATGGTGTGGAGGTATGTTGGAGCTATTGCAAAAATGAATGGTGCCTCGTCGAAAGGTATGATACCATGTAATATACATAGATAAAGTACCTTAACTGTAACCTCCCAAAAAAATGATGTTGCAAGGTGCAAGACACTGTTTTGATTTTTTGATTATACCATGCTGGTAGAATAGACTTTACAGTTAGATTGCAGCAAACTCTTGCCCTTTGACTCACAAAATGAAAGCATCAAAGGACTCGCCAGCAAACGAAATGTGGGATGTGTCACTGGCTGACGCTCCAATTACCAACAGTGCTGCCTCAGCACAGCAAACTCCACAATCACAAGGAACATTCACGAGTCGAGTGCAAGTTCCACCGCCACCGCGCCCTAGGCCGACGGTCATGCAAACTCGAGCACCAGACACTAGCAATGCCGTTTCTTCAACAGTCGCTTCGGGTCCTGGTAGCACCAAATCCTCGACCAATGCAGGCTCATCACCAATGGCAATTATGCAAACGGCTTCCAATGCTGGTTCCACGGCATCGTCTTTGCCACTTTCCGCGACAAACCCTCAACAGTGGGTCTTGTCTGTCGAAAGTCCGCTGCCCCCTTTAGTCCAACGTGGATTGGGAGATCGCAGCAATGAGAAGCGGAAAAACGCAGCGTTGGAAATCGAGGCACTGGTCAAGTCCCTTAATACCGAGGGCGGTACTCCCATGATTCATAACGTCATCACACTTCTATCCAAAGATTTTTGCACTAGCATGAACTCAAACTATCGCAAAGGAGGACTGGTTGGCTTGGCGGCAACTGCTATCGGACTCATGCATAACTCGAGGAACTACCTCCACCTGCTCTTGCCACCCGTGTTCCATTGCTTTGATGACCCAGAATCAAGGGTTCGCTATTACGCTTGCGAGTCACTCTACAACATTGCCAAGGTGTCACGCCAGGGAATCCTAGGTTATTTTAACCAAATCTTTGAAGGCCTGACAAAACTTTTCGCGGATGTAGATGTTGACGTCAAAAATGGAGCTCACTTACTTGATCGACTCATTAAGGACATTGTTACAGAGGCAGATAACTTTCATGTCGATCAATTCCTTCCACTCCTGCAGAATTACATCCGACGGACTAATCCATACATTCGACAACTCATTGTGGGTTGGATTACCTTGCTCGACTCTGTTCCTGACATTTCGATGCTAGACTACTTGCCCGACTTTCTGGACGGACTCTTCAACATGTTGGGCGATTCAAATCGAGAGATTCGACAAGCGGCAGACTCGGCACTTTCAGATTTCCTCAGGGAACTCAGTTCATCTTCCGTCTTGGAATTTGGGCCTATCGTGGCCATCCTCGTGTTTCAATGTCAATCGAAAGAACGTCTCAATCGTCTAACCGCCATTACATGGCTGGCAGAACTGATTCATCATCCTTATAGCGGCGGCGATGCACTCTTGCCCTTTCATTCGGATATACTTGGAGCGATCATGTGCTGTATCTCAGATGGAGAAATGGAAATTCGAATCGTGGCCGAACGAACCAACGAGGATCTCCTCACCTTGGTCAAGAATACCACCAGTGACTTTCAATTGAAACCGTTGCTCGAAACACTCATCAATGAACTTCTCAACAAAGAAGATGTACCGACCAAAATGGCAGCGTTGGGATGGATCAATATGCTTATGGAAAAAAGAAAGGCCGACATGAATCAATTCGTTGAAGAATTACTACCGGTCTTGTTGAGAACTTTATCGGATCCTAGTGACGCCGTGGTACTTTTGAATTTGCAAGTTTTGTCTCGAATTTCACTAGCACAGCGCAATGAGCGAGGGGCTGAGCCCACAGAGGAAGCACAGTTTCAATTGGTTCTCAACGCCATTCTCAGTCTATTCGCCAAGGATCGCCAACTCTTGGAAACACGTGGGTCTCTCATCATTCGAAAGCTGTGTGTCTTGCTGAATGCCAAGAGTGTCTATTTAAAACTGGCCAATGCACTCTTGCAATATGAACTTGTCAATGGGGGCCAAGTCGCTGAGTTGGCCACACTCGAATTCGTCAGTACCATGATCCAAACACTCAATTTAATTCTTTTGACTGCCTCGGAACTTCATGATTTGCGATCGATTCTATCAAAATGCTTGGTGCAACAAGAAGATCCACGACGATATAGGAATCGACTGGCTGGTGGTTCTGCCAATTCAGATGGTCCCAAAGTATTTGCGACCCTCTTTCGCTGTTGGTGTCACAATCCTGTCGCCACATTTTCTTTGTGTTTATTGGCGCAAGCGTTTGACCTTTCGTTTGCCTTGGTGAAACGATTTTCAGATATGGAAGTTGTCTCGGTCGGATTTTTGATGCAAATCGACAAATTGGTACATTTGTTGGAAAGCCCCATTTTTGTTCATTTGCGACTCAAACTCTTGGACGTTGAATCCAAAAGTCATGCTCCTCTATTGAAAAGTATCTATGGTATTCTCTTGTGTCTACCACAGGGCGATGCTTATCGATTATTGAACAATCGGCTCACTACAGTATGCAACTTGAGAGATAATTTAGGCTTGAGTCCGATTCCCATGATTCTCGATGACGACGAAAAGCCGAAAAGTAGTGCAAGCAACGGGACGTCACAATACCACCAACACAAGAATCCACCAACGCCCAAGCCACTAAGTAGTGAAAAATTGCTGGTGCGCTATGATCGAGTCACCGAGATGCACCGTGAAGCCCAGGAAAGGGCCGTTCGTAAACAAGCGTTGCAGGAACAACAAGAATTGAAGAATGCACGGAAAATCCAAGCAGCAAGTGCCCGATTAGCAGAAGGCATCCAACAACCTGTGATAACTTCAGGAAGTGTCACCACGGGAGTAAGATCAGCAGTCATTACGACACCTACAACAACACAGAGCAAGGTAGAAGTTGCCAGTCCTCTACGAAGGGGACCGCAAGTGGAGTATCGAGGAGCATAGTTCTGGCAAACAATAGGATGAATTTTTACAAAAAACTAGAATTTTCCCACCACTTTTTTGAAATCTGAACATGTGCCATTGTTTGTGTAGCTGACGTTAACCACGTCTAAAAATCAGAAAAACCATCTCTCGCAAGGATTTGGAATCAAATGCAACTTCAAATACCAGTAGAGAACTCCAAAAAACTGTTCATTCCACTACAAAGGTCATGCTTTGACTAACGAGTTCAAAACCAAACGCCGTCAAAATTCAGATGATGGCGGAACATTATCCAACAGTAGGTCCCATGAGTTGCTTTCCAACCATTGTTCTAACGCAGGTCGACCGCAACCTTTACAAAGCTACAAAGTCACCAGGCTATTCTTTCGAAACGTCATCATTTCGCTGCTTTTTTTTTCTTGGCTTCTTCTTCATCCAACTTTTTCTGGTCAATATATTCGACTCCTGGTGGTAAAGGAGGAATTGTGGCTGTAGATTTTTGGCCTAGAATTTCATCCGATGTAGGACCTCCTTTATGATATTGTTCTTGATCAAAAATAATTTTGCGAATCTTGGCTTGAGTGGCATCATCATACTCGTTGATATGTCGTCGATTATCCACTAGTTCGGTATCAATTTCTTCATCTCCCTCTATCACAGTCTTCCAAAAGGTTGGTTTTGATTTTTCCAACGTTATAATCACCACACCACCTTCCATGGTCCATGACGAATCATCCGGTCGAATTTTTTCCGTCAATGTTCCTTCGACAAAGGTCCTTGGTTCGGTTTCTTCCTGGAGTGGTAGTTTGGACATGACAGTCAACGTTTGAGAGGTAATTTTGACATCTAGGTCTTTAGCACGCAAAACTTGAGGAACTCCCATCAAGACGGTGCATTCTTCAATGGTTTGGGTCCAAGTATATCTCTTGGTAGATCCTCCATTTCCCACAGGGATTTGTAATCCATTTTCATCATTGTACTTGACATCGATTACCAAGCCATCCGATGATTTTTCAGAAACTGCTTTCTTTTGTTTCTCTTTAGAATTGTCGTCGTGCGGGTCCGGTGAAACCTTGGATTCTACTGGTGCACTTGACGACGATGACGATGATGTTCCAGTTCCTGCCGGCGTTTTGGATTCGGGTGCTGAAGAGGGAGGGGACAATGGGGGAGTTTGGGTCGTTTTAGTTTTGGGAGTCTTTACTTTGGCATCTGGTGTCGTTGTCTTTGTCGTTGGCATTGTTGACGTCTTGCCGCCCTGTCCCTTGGGGATCCGTCGCAGTGGAAATTGTCGAAAGGCAGCCAGTAACAATTTTTCGGCATCTCCTTCTTTAAAACCCATGGACGATGCTGCATCATCCGGATGTGGCACCAAATAAAAATCGGTACGTCGATGCAAAAAACTAAAAAAGGCAAACATGAGACGACGCAAATCTCCTCCACACTGTTGGGTCAAGGCAATCAGAGGTGCATCCAACGCTTGGAGTTGCTTGGGATCAATGGGAGCGCCAGAAGTAGAAGGTATGGGCAAACTCATAATGATAGAGAGAGGGAGAAGGAGAGGGTGGGGATGGATGAACAACAATAGCAATGTAGGTACAGGACGGTGCTACAGCAACGACCACAAAAAATGAATATGTGTGACAGCGGCAAGATGATGGTGAGTTTTTGGATTTTCGATTGCACAATGCGCCACTTCCGGCTGATGTACAGACCATTTCAGCAAGTCCGTCGTCCGGAATCGACGGGTCTCGATCGCCTCCGATAACGACCATGGTAAAGTAGTAGTAGTAGTAGCACGCTGGATCCCATATCGAGCTTTCGCACGAATTATATTTTATAGACTCATCTTTCGCATATTGCTCACCTTGTATCAATCACAACCATGAGCGAAACAGAAGAGACAAAAAAAGAGGAAACTACGGCTGAGGAAGAGAAAAAGGACGAGCAAAGAAAGAAGAAAGAAGATAGTGAAGAACTGACCAAGCGACTGCAAAAACTCGCCCTCGAACGTCAAAAACAATCTACAGGAGAAAGACTCAAAGTCATTCAAAATGACACGTCGCAAGCTCACTTGGCCGGTGCCAAAACCTTTCAAGAGCTGAATCTTCCCAAGCATTTGCTCGATGCCATATTTGCCATGGGATTCGATCGTCCATCGGCGATTCAAGAGGAAGCATTGCCCCGTATTCTTGCCAATCCACCACGCAACCTTATTGGACAGGCACAGTCCGGAAGTGGAAAGACGGCTGCTTTTACCTTGGGAATGTTGTACCGCATCAAGGTTGACGATCCACCGTCCATCCAGGCACTCTGCGTGACTCCGAGTCGAGAGCTTGCCATTCAGATTTTTGAAAAGGCCGTCAAGCCCATGGCTGCCAACATGGTGGGCCTCAAAATCCAATTGGCTATTGCTGGAACGCAGGTAGAGAGGGGACAACCCCTACCTGCCCATATCGTCATTGGAACACCAGGAAAGGTTGTCGATTGGCTCAAGCGAAAAACCATCAAGACCAACAATATCAAGGTATTTGTCCTTGATGAAGCCGATGAAATGGTCTCGGAAAGTGGACATAGGGCGAATTCCCTCTTGATCAAAAAGGCCATGCCCAAAACCTGTCAAACCCTCCTTTTCTCGGCGACATTTCCTGAAGATGTCATTACATTTGCTGACAAAATGGTTGACCGCCCCGACAAGGTAAACATTACGTTTCACAGTGACCACATTTGGAATCAGTATCACAACCATGCATCTCATTATTTTCTTTCTTTTTGTTTGTTTCTAGATTCTAATTGAAAGCGGTCCGGAATCACTGGTGTTGGATGTCATTAAACAATTGTGGATTGACACGAGGGAGTATGAGGGTGGCAAGATTGAGTTCCTCTCTGACATCTATTCACTTCTCACCATCGGTCAGAGCATTGTCTTTGTCGAATCGAAAAGAAATGCCGATATGGTACACAAAGCCTTGACAGACGGTGGCTATACCTGCTCAGTCCTACACTCTGGTTTGGAAGGCCCCGAACGTGACGCCACCATGCTTGCCTTTCGAAACGGAGAGTCCAACGTTCTCATCACTACCAATGTACTTGCTCGTGGAGTCGATGTGGACAATGTTTGTTTAGTCATCAACTACGATGTTCCTGTGGATGCCAATAAGCAGCCCGACTTTGAAACATACCTACACAGAATCGGTCGTACGGGGCGTTTCGGCCGAAAGGGAACGGCTATCAACCTAATAGGCGACGACCGTTCGATTGCAGTATTGGCAGCCATTGAACAACATTTTGCCAAAGAGGGACAAGAAATGATTCAACAGGCAGAGGCAGATCCGGAAAAGTTGGCAGATGTTATTGAAATCTAGAAATACTAAACAGCAGTAATATATGTAACTATCATTTGGTTCATCCTTTGACAAAAAGTTGCTCACTACCGTCAACAACAAGGACCAGTAGAACGTTCTAGGATCGCCAAATCATACCAGCAAAAAGAGTATAGCACGCACCTTTGTAACTTCTAACTCGAAACAGTCAAGTGTCTGTGTCAATAAACCCAACCGTGACCAGGGAAATTTTCTTCGATTCCTTCGAATCTAAGGGTTTCCAGGCAATTATGTGATGCCCGAATTCTGCGACATAGTTTACGACATGGGGTTTACGGTTTGATAGGCGGCTCCGGCGCCGAGACAGGGGCCGTTACCACTTGGGTTTGATTGCCCAACAAAAAAGTGTTTCATCGTCCTCGACTCACATGCAACGTTGCAACTACCGATAGGGATTGCCTAGGTACTAATAGTCTTGAATAACTCTCTCTCTCTGTCATCTCGAGAGGTAGGGTGGTGCTGTCATGTCATTGACGGCGAAACCTCATGCCTTTGGTGGAGCTGTTCTGAGCCCCAAACATGCCCGCGAACTCACGCCATCGCTGTGTTTAGCCATTGGATCAGCATTGGCGGAACAATCCTACCGCAAGGCAGCAGTTCCTTACACATTATGGATCACCGAGGCATGGAGAGTCTTGGGATGGGCAGAACCATCCGCTGCCCTCTTTTGGGAAATGGCAACCATGTACCATACTCTCTTCCTGGCGGGAAGAGCCTTTGCGACTGATTTTAATGATCATTCCACCATTCCACCCATTCTTTCTTGTGGTAGTACAAGCAGTATGGGAAGTGGCAATACGCATCATACAGATAGACCAATTTCATTTGATAAGAAAAAGTACTCGGCAGCGGCATCGGCCAAAGAATTACCCGTTTGGTTGGTATCTACATTTTTGCTTTTGCATTGTGAGGACGTGGCCTACCAACGAAACTTGTCTGGTAGCGATGATCGAAGGTTCTATGGAGCGAGCTCCATTACGACAGATCGATTCGCCAAGAATGGAGGAAAAGTTGATTTCAATAGTTTACTAAAGCATCCAGGGCTTTCGCCAAGGTAAGGAGTTTGGAAATTTCATTCTATCCTTCATAGCCATTTTGTTATGTCTCGACTCAAGTCAGGAATGCTCCACAACGATTCGATTCAACAGGACTCGACTTCATGCTGGATGGAACAACGATAATTCTAATTGTACAGCGTATCTTCTTCGACATTTGAGGAAGGTACTCCTATTGTCGGCAGTCTCACACAATCATGACGCCATGCGAGCTTGCATGCACCTTGCTGCTATTCCGTCTCCGCCTCCTCCACCACCATCAGATCGTGTTCGACGGACAGGGTGGACTCGCTACTCTACTGATGATATCCGAAGGCAGCATGATGAGGAGCATGGTAATGTAGGATTGGGAGTACGATTGACGCTGGAAGATTTGGAACGACTTCATTTTTGTTTGCAACCACCATCTGGAGGAGGAGTTGACGAGCCACCACTAAGGATTGGAGAATTCCTATGGAACAGCTTGTACTCTTCGGCGCCGCCTCCGACTGCCACGATTCCAATTGGAGATGTAGAACGCGAAGTGCGACGAAATTTAGAGCTGGAACTTCTCATGTCGGGATCTGATGAAGACGACAAGGAAGATGTCTCTACGGACGAGGAAGAAGCCGCTACCTCCGCGTTTTTGCAATTGACTTTGAACGATAGCAGCAGTGGTGATGATGGCGAGCGGGCCAAGCAACCACAGCAAGGGTACCAAAAAGAGTTGAGTTATACCCAATTACGAGGAACAACAATCTTGCTGAAACCCAATCATCAAGAAACAAACGAAGGAGCTTCTGCAACCTCTGGTGACATTCCTACTCTCGGAGGAACATCGTCCGGCCGTCTTCACGATCTAGCAATTTCAGATTGTTCCGATGTCCACATGTACTTGCTCCAACCATTTGAGCACGTAACTATAGCGGCATGCACTGGATGCACAATTGTGGTCGGTGCTGTTGCAGGTTTGTTGCATGTGGTGGACTGTGAAAAGACAACAATTACCTCCGCTGCTCGACGTATTATCACCAGCAACTCTAGTGACGTTGTCATGTTTGTGTTTACGCCCAGCCCACCGCTGCTTGTTGGCGACAACCGAAACTGTCAATTCGCCCCTTACAACACTTACTATGATGGCCTCCGTGAGGACCTTCTAGCAACTGGCTTGGCTGCAGCGACGTTTTCCGAAAACCAGTCGCCTTATCATGGTGCCAAAGCACTAGAGAATGATGCCGCTTGGCCTCCGTTGCAATGCGCCAGTAATAAGTGGAAACAGCCGATTGAAATATCCAAACTTGAAATGCCACAAGTTCCACCCACTTCAGGATCAGCTAGTGCCTCATCACCCCCTCCGGGATCACAGAGCAATTCTCCAGGTGCCGATGACAAGGCTGTATCAGGGAGCAAGGTGGGCAACGTCAACGATTCTACTGTTCAGGCTCCTGTACTTCTGCCAGCGTCAGAGTTTCACATACTGTTTGTACCGTTGGAAACGGAGGCGACTCGTCAACGAAGAACCGAGCAGGATACTCAAGAAAAATCTGACTCAAACGCCCAGCCAGAAAGCCAATATTGCCGTATCCTTGCAGAAGTCCTGCAGTATTCTCCATTCCGATTGCCCGTCGACTATGAGCGAAGAGCTTTAGTAAAGGCTGAGAGGATGCGAAGCATTCAGCAAGCCGTCCGGAAAACTCTGTCTGAGGAGCAACGGCTGCAATTTGAGGACGAACTAAACAGGGGCTTCAGAGATTGGCTTGTGACAAGCGGGAACCTGCGACAGGTCCTCGACCTTGTACATTTAGAACGCCGAGGCGCCATCTAAGACTTACTAAAAATACCAAAACAAATCATAAATCATGCTAGACTAGACACAGACATATCCTTATTGCACAACAAAAAATAGCGTCAGGATTGAAAGTCGAACTGAAACGATACATCAGTAAAGCTCGTCAACTAAGCGAAGGCTCTTTCGTGAAAGAAAATAGTGTCATACTAAAGAGAAACCTCGTCCTCCCCGTATTCCTTTCCAATCGGTCGGCGCACTGCTATCAATTGCAGGTCGAGGTCATCCATCTCAAAGCTGCCATACTTCCCGAAATCTTCATCCACAAGAAACTGTTCATGACTTGAGTCTTCATGGTGAGTCATGCCTTTGATCAAACCGATTTCAGTGTCCTCAGGAAACTCATCTATAGCTTCCGCCAAATAATTTGCAAATGACGTATATTCTGGGGTAGGAGAATCAGTCGAGGCAGTAGTGGTGAGAGTTGGAAAGTCGTTTTCTTGATCTATTTTTTCAACCTCATCGTTCAGAATTGGTGAGAGCTCTGGCGAAACACTGTTTTTCCATTCAGGTGTAGGCGAATAATTGACGTCGGTACTAACGCTCGCAGTGAACTTTGGTAGATTCGTGGGCGGCGCATCTGTTATTAGGTCAGTAAAGTCCACACGACGACTTGTTGTACGTGGGACCTCGACCGGTGAGTCGACCGTTGTCGATGCAGCACTTGGAACGATCTCTTGATAAATCCCTTGGCCGTCGTCGTAAAAGGACTGAGGATTTTCGCCTGCAGTCGTTCGAACATCAGATGCTGAGTGGATTCCACTTTGGGTGGTGGAGGTAACTCCTTTTCTCGTATCTGTGGATTGTTTGAGGTGTTTCATCCGCTTTATGCGGAACTCTCTTGCTCGTTTCGATAGATTACTTTGGTTGCTGTTCGTAGATCGTAATGACGGAGTGGTGGACTCTTCGTCCGGCGACGTCACGGTACGATTCTTCCCTAAAACCATTCCAATATCATTCTTCAATGACTCAACATCCGTCTTGCTAAAGCGCCCAGGTGAACGCGACTTGATATCGTTGTACGTTTGCAACGGAGAAGCTTGGGATTCGGACGTGGAAATAGATGACCTGCGTTGCTGCGGGAACAATGTATCGTTTCTTTCGAAATGTTCGAGGCCAGGCAACGACAAGCTGTTGGGACTCGACTGTATCTCAGGGGCAGTTGTCTGTACCGTAGCAACACGTTCGGCAGGTGTCGTGCTTGGCCTTTCAAATGCCGAAGAAAATCCAACAACATTCGGGGAATTCTTAGTTTGAACTCTGGTGCGTAATCTAGACTTGTCGAGTGAAATAGTTTCGAGATTTTCTCGTGCATGTCGTGATCGCAAGTTATCAGTCTGACGAGGGAGAGGCTCCGACAGTGTGCGTTCCATCTTGTAGGCACCGAGAATCCCTTTAATACCTTCTTCACCTACAGAAATTTCCTCCATGACATCTTGGTCAGTCTCTTCGTCAATGGTGACGTCAAGCAATGATCCACCCGACTTGACACTGACATTGGGTGAGGTCTGTTTTCGCTTTCGCCTACCCGCGCGACCACGGGATTTCTGGCCATCAATTGATCTTGCACGTGACCCAGAAGAGCCAGACAACGTCGAGTTGTCTTCCTGTCCATGAGCGATTGGACGCCTTGATTCATTCAACTCAGAGAGCGACACTGCACTTCTACTTGAGTCACTGGAGTGGTAGGCAGGTTCCGGGTCGCTGTGATATTCTTGAACAGGGGCGTCGAAATCAATTTTCTCACCAATGTGGCCATATTCCTCCTGCAGTCCTTTCCGTACCCCTACAGCAGTTGCCTTGTGCAAGGCCTTCCAACCCTCCATCAAGTCCTCGTTTTCGTCATCAGTAAATTCTTGATTGAAGTCAGCGTTCTCAAAATTCGCAAAAGGTTTGATTTTCACCTCTATAGGAGGTGACATGAAATAATCATCATCCGAGTCATCGTCGTCGTCGTCAAGCATGTTTTCATAACCATTTCGCCGGCGTTGTCGTCGAGTACGTCGCCTTCTGGAATCATTCTTTAACTTCCGCGTTAGGGCCCGAATTGTCAGCGAGTATTTCTCCGTCGCATTTTTCCCGGAGCTAGTTAGAGGGATTCGATCCGAGTACTCCTCCTTTCCAGTATCCCTCACAGGGCTTGAGGCCAGGACCAATGAAGCATGAGCGTTCAAATCTGCGAGAATCATTGAACTGGTTGGTGCTGCCACTGGAACCCTGCTTCGTGATCTCTTCGAACCTACGCTTCGACTACGAGATCTGCGATCAGGGCTCATTGGACTTTTTGGTGCTTCTTTGTAACTTTGGGACTCCGAGGACAATATATGAATGCGCTCGCTTGCTTGGGACGGAACGCTTGCTTGAAAGTAAGACACATCTCCATTAAACGATTTTGTGGGGACGTGGTCAATCCACCCTTCGTCTCCAAATCGAGGAATAGACTCGGAAGTGGCATGTAACATTCCATTGGTACCAATACTTTGTTTGTTGTTTGCAGGTCGGGTCGCCTCCCGTGACACCGCGTCGGAGTTGTCCGAACTACGGCTGGGGGTGGTAAAGTCGAAGTCATCGTCTTTCATAGATTCCGTGCTGACCGCTGGAAGTGATAGATCACTCGGTAGTGAACGGTGCTGATCCTTCTTTGACTGTTTGCTTTCAACTTTGATCTTGTTACCATGGGATCGATCGAGGCCAAGTTCTTCGTCCGTTTCTTCGATAATAGTATGTTGCGCACGATTTTTGGGTATTCGCCAAGCTGACAACTCCACCGCCCACAACGGTGGATCCAGAAACTGCGTGCCAAAGGTGACAGCAACCCAAACTCCAGTACTGATGATTAAGTAATATGAACCTGTTGACAAAGCGCAACTTTGGACCTTGCTCAGGCGACAGGGTCCTGACTCCAAGATGAGAAAAATGGGGACCTGCAACACTGCGCTGAGCGCACTGAGCACGGAAAGCAACCTCCAATTGAAGAATGTTGGTGGTAACACTATACTAACGGCCCAAGCCAAAATCACAGCAATCCCTCCCAGACTGGCACTAATGTAGAAGAAGATTTGACTAAGCTCCCACATGCTATCATCGCCATCGTAAAAGAGTTCTTGGCAGAAAACACCAAAAGTAGCTCTCGTTGCCACCAGTTCCTGATTGTTGGCAGATACCACTAATGCCCCTGAACGAGCATTAACTTCGACAAAGTCACATACCATTACACCCAAGACGCAAAATGTCAATGCCAAACTCGACAGTGTCGCCATGGCCAGAGCCGGCAAGCGATGATTGAATGACATCGTTCACAATCAATCGGGAAGCGATATTAATGCATCCACACTCTTGTCCTCGGTTTTTCTTACAATTTACTCCTGCTATCATGCACCGACTAATCAACTTTCACCAACATTACTGTCCTTGATCGCGTATTTGCTTTCATGAAATCTGGAGGGCAACACACATTAGGTGGAAACCTGAGGAGGCTCCCTCCAACAAGATTGCGGGTGCATTTTTCGGGACGACTATGCTCGGAATCACGTAAAATTTTATATGTGACTGTATACTGTGAATTCAACTGGCGTTAAATTTTACCACATGTGATTCCAATTGGATCACGTTAATTGTATGCCAACCGACATTTCAATGTTTGCCGATTTCGGCCACCAGCCTTCTCTTTCTCTATACACTTGAACAAATATGAGATATGGTATAATGGGTTTGACAGTTATTTTACAGGTTGAGTGGAGGGGAATTAACCAAGCATTAGCGGGGAATGCGCGAAAAATACATGTTCAAAAGCGCCGTGACCCATTCTTAGTAAATTGACTGACCTCACTTCACTTGGTCTTGCTAAAAATGCCACCGATTCTTCGTCCCACGTAACTACCGGTACCACTGAACAAGGTCGAACATTGTTTATACTAGCAACAACACAACGGATGCAACAAAGCCCTATTTCCTGGGTAGCGGCTACCAGTGAAAAGTGAAATTATACTTTATTATAGAGTTAGCTCTTGTTTTCTCCGAAAATGGCGCGCTGGGCAAATGCGGGGAGGACGAAAGCTGCCGAATGCAGCTCCGGCGTGTAGTATTTGAGTTCAGCGAGAAGTTCCTCGGTTGCCGCGCGTTGCGGTATCTTGCATGTCGAATGTCCCTTGGACGCTACGATGAATCCAATTTGGCCCGAGGGATAAGTGGGAATGGTAGTGTATGCGTACTCAACCGAAGAGTACTTTGTGCTAATAGAATCCACCAAGGGCTTGATAAGATCCAAGTGTAGCCACATGCACTCTCCTTGAGTACATACAATCCCCCCTTCCTTCAAGCTTTTGTACATGGCATTATAAAAGGGTGTTTCAAACAAGACGCTTGCAGGTCCAATAGGATCACTGGAGTCTGTAATAATGACATCAAAGGCATCTTGGTTTTCTTCCAAAAACTTGGCACCATCCATGACCTTGACAGTAACTCTAGGATCGTCATATCCCTTGGCCAAGTTTGGCAGATACTTTTTCGAAGCCTTGATCACTCCTTCATCAATTTCGCATTCAATGATTTCTTCTACTCCCTTGTGCTTGGCAACTTCTCGAAGGACACCACCGTCACCTCCACCAATCACCAGTACCTTTTTGGGATTTGGGTGTGCGAAAAGAGGAATATGTGCAATCATTTCTTGGTACGAAAATTCATCTCTCTCGGTCACTTGAATTACACCATCCAATACTAGTACGGTGCCATGACTTTCACTCTCAAAGACAAGAATATCCTGAAAGTCGGATCGGTGGTGATCGAGAACATTTTTGACTTTGAGCGACATGGCTTGGCCTGGCCATAACTCTCCACGTTCATGAAACCACCCATCAATAATCAAATCTTTGCCACTGCAAGAAGATGGAGAATTGAGATACCCTTGTCGAATCTAATAAAATTACACGACACATTTCACTCGGCCCTACCATCACGTACCTTAGCCCCATAATGATGTTTATAATTTTCTTCCACAGTTCTCAAGTTTGTGCCGATGATTGGCAGGTGAAGCGTCTTGGATGGGATGATGAGAACGTGATGTGGATAAAGGAAGAAAATTGGAGGCGTTGGTGTAACCATGGTTGTTGGGTGGCTGTCGTAACACGTATGAACGGGCAAATCATCTCGAAAACCGTTGAAAACCGTTACCCCGATTTTTCAGCTAAACTATAGGGGTGGAAATTCCCCCAAACTTGTGACAATGAGGACTCAAGAAAAGTATTGGCATTGGAGACGTTTTGTGTTTTCCCAATAGTTTCGTAAATAAAAATCACCTATCTCCACAACAATATGATGCTTTCAACTCCATCACTATTAGCACTGTTGGTGCTCTACGTAATATTCTGTGGGCTGATCATGTACTTTTGCGTCATTGCCGATCCTAATTTGTCTCCCGGGGCAAGGTTGATTCAAGTCACGCTACCAACAAAGATTTGGGCGGCCATGGAAAAAGTCATGGGCGAAAAACAAATGGATATGCTGCAAGCCTTTTTGGATTTGGCATTTGTTTTTGTCTACTTTTTTGTCGTTCTGGGATGTTGGACGGTGGTCTTTTATTACATTTATCCTTGGATCGATGAATCGCAGTATGTTGGCTCCTACCACAAATACGTGGGATACGTGATCTTTTTGGCTTGTGTTGGAAGCTGGAGATTGGCCAACAAATCATTACCGGGGATCATTACGACCAAGTCGTTCCCACGCTATGATCATTATCCCTATGATAATCTCATGTTTGTTCCGAATCGACGATGTGATACGACCAATCTCATCAGAATTCCGCGCAGCAAATTTGATCGGATAAAATACCAACAAAATGTCCCCCGCTATGATCACTTTTGTGGTTGGGTTTTCAATACGATTGGTGCAGAGAATTATCGGTGGTTTCTCCTCTTTTTAGCAGTGCATGTGGTCATGTGTGTATATGGCAGTGCTGTTTCAATCCTACTCTTTTGGGGAGAAATAAAAGAACGACAACTATTGGAAATGACATTCTTTGATCGGGCTACGGGAGACCATATCCGAGCGAACTGGTTCATTGTGAGTCAGTATCTTTTCAGTCGAAACACTTTGGAATTTTCGGTTCTAGCGGTAATGTTTGTCATGGCAATCGCCCTTGGTTCGTTTCTTGGATATCATGTAAGAATTCATGACCAACGACCCTCTTTTCCTTCATTGCCCATGAGATTGTACACTGATTCCTTTTGTTTTTGTGTCATTGTAGGTTTATATCACATCCTACAATCGAACAACCAATGAGGATAGTAAGTGGAGTGATATTAAGAAATGGTATAAAAAGCAGCAAAAGAAGCACCAGGATGCAGTCAAAAAAGGCCTAATTACCAAGCAGGAGCCAAACTCGACATCACCATCCAAGGAAGCCCCCCAAGTAAGCGATGGTGATGTGACATGTACTGGAGGTGGGTCTGGCTTGGTCAATGACGCGAAGACCTCCGAAGAGTACTATGACCCTGGCCCAGTACCAAAGAATGTATACGACAAGGGCTTTGTTGAGAATTGGAAGGAAGTTCTCTTTCCAATATCGCTCCGAAAGGAGGCATTGGAGATGGGAGGGTACTCTAGACCGGCTAGAGCTTCACAAAAGGAATCAGTTCCCACAAAACAACCCACACCAATACCGACAACGTCGTCAGAAAAAACCGACTAGTGAATATCATCTACCCGTGCAAATTTCTAAATTCTAGGTCTACGAAACAGACAACATTTTATAACCGCCCCATCCAACATGTCCTTGAATTCCCTCTTGTCGGCGACTTCCACTGTTCCACCCATTCGTTCAATCAAAGTTTTTGAGATATCCAAGCCAATACCAGTACCGTGCACAAAACTTGTGCTGGTGCCCCGAAATCCTCGGTCAAAAATGTTGGCACGATCGGCTTCCGCAATGCCGGGGCCATTATCCTCCACCAAGATGATAACTCCTGGGTCCGCCTTGTTCGCCAGTAACCGTATTCGAACGTAAGGATCGGGGTTTTGAAAGAGTGGAGATTCTTTCTTTCCGAGTACCACATATTTGAAGGCATTGTCAAGAATGTTACAAATGGCCTCTTGGAGGGATTTGGGGGCCGCAAGTACGCCTGGTAGCTCTAGCTCTTCATCGACCACCTCGAACCGTATTCCAAGCTCAGCTGCGATTGCTCGAAAGGCAGATAGAATTGGCTCGAGTACATCGCAGACAAAAGTCATTTCTAAATCAAGATCGCCGACAACTGTCGAGGAGGACGCGGGTGGTTTGGGTTTTGGGGGTGAAGCTACCAGATTTCTCCGCCTGGATCGTGATACAAAAGTGCGAGGTGCCTCGGTGAATCTGCTGTATTGTGGGGATCTGGCAAATTCAGCCGAAGTACTATTTGCTCGTGCAAATTCGAGCGTCTCATTCTCCCACGGCAAGAGTTGTAGAGGTTCCGTTCTGACTACCAAGTTCCTGGGTGAGGAGGAGTCGTCAGCTTTGGCTGGTTGCAATGCACGACGAGTCGATTGTTCCAAGTTTTCCACCAGAGCATCCATTGGAACCATGAGATCAACCACTCGTTCACTTTGAACCATAAGTCGTTCGGTGAGTTCCAAAAGATGAGGTGTACCAGGACCCATATGGTTGGTATTGGCAATTTGTCGTTGTAGAATTTTGCCATAGGTTCGCAGAGCCTGTAGGGGATTCTTTACTTGGTGCAAACTATCAGAGAGACCCTGTCGAAAAGCGCTGTTTTGTTCCTTCAGAAAGTTTCGTTCATTGTCCATGGAAAGAGCCATGGAAAGACTTTGAGCTGCCCGTGACACTTGCTGCCGATCCAAGTCCGTCCATACATTTGGCATGTAGGGGTTTGAATTCGCAGCGGGTGATACTAAAAGTACACCAACAGTTTGAGACCCTGACAATAGCGGGACAGACAATGCAGCCGCCTTGTTTTTATGTCGGGCATCACACATGACTTCTTCTACGACTCCAACGCCTGGATTGTCGTGATCGGACGATAGCATGGGGTATGCTGGTAGCAGTGTCGTTGCGTGTGCAAAACCCGGTAGCTTGGTGAGGGTTCGTGGCAATGTAGGTGCTTGACCAGACGCCGCATCGGAGGCAATAAAGACCCGTTCCGAGTTGGGATCAGGGTACAAAACGACAGGAGTAAACTCTAGTTGGCCAGTAAGAGCATTTTCTTGAGGAAGATAGAGCGCCATTGATTCCACCTTACTCTCGGACCGATCTCCTGAAACAGTGAGAGAGTTGGCAAGCAACTCTAGTTGTGAATGAGCCATGCGTTGAAACATTTCTGATGGCATCGTTGGAATTGGTGGCCTTTCGGGACTATGACTACTGTACGATGAGCTACCAACTCCTTCCCCCAAGCCTTTTTCACCGAATAACACTCCATTTTGATATGACACTCGATGTCTTGAATGTGCAAGAATGGAAAATGACTCTGAATGTTTGCCCCATAGAACAATCAGAACCCAAACAAGTGTCAAAAAGGTGGACGGATTTCTTCGAGGCAGCCCGCCAATCTGTGATTGTCCCTCCATCACAGTACTTTCGATAGACCAGTTTCCGGAATCATTCACCTTGTACGTCGGGGCGATCTGTGGTTGTGGACCAGCGCAATTCTCAGACAAACTTCACTCGTAGTCAAGAGAGAGATACGCCGGTAGTAATAAGCATCTCTCGAATTCCTTGATTTTTGATTTTGATCTTGGCTCATTGGTCCAAGTAGTCCAATGGCCAATCAGCAGTCCAAGTAATCATTGGATTGTCATCACGGTAGTTGCTTTTTTTCTAACTAGCTATTTGCTCGTTCTAACTACAAGTACACCACAGATTGTTGGGTTTTCCGTGTAGACAATGTAGTTGGGTATGCATTGCTTTAGGGAGCGAGGCAAGCTTTGGCTTTCACTAGAGATAGCTTGCGATTTAACAAACTAAAGCTATTTGAATTTCCATCGAGCCACGTTATTCGTTTGACTACGGCCCAGTTAAAGTCTCCGTGTTCGAGTTGTACAACGTGCCTTTCCAGATGTACATGGCTCGATCATACTTTGCTCGCGGATTGCCAAACGACAGAATACGTCGAATGCTACTTGATTGATGCTGACTCTAATCTCACTGATTCTCACGCCAAGGGGAGAATCATGGCGAGGCAAGAAACTTGGACCAACTTTTGATGATACTAGCAGGAAATATCTCACTACACGCGCGCTCACGGCCAGATTCCCTTTCTAGTTGTTAGTTGGGAAAACTGGAAAATTCTTGCCACATCCTCATTTCTCAGTAAGGAGATGCGAGACGTGTTCGACAGTCAGCCAAGCCTTTTCGTTTTACCTATCAACATCAGAAGATGGATTGAATGCATGGTGCTCCTGCATCATGCGTAAATATGCTCTCATTTGTTGCTCTTGCTCCAAGGTAAGAGGGGGCAACTCCGATCGACGCTGTTCTCGGTCCTTCGAAGACCATGCAGCAAACTCACGCGCTTCTCGGTAATGTTCCGTTGCATCTAAATGAGACTTGTTGGCATGTTCGACAAGAACTTCTCGGCACTTTTTAAAGTAGGCGACCTGGCAAGGCAAAACATGTAAGTGTCACCTCACCCAACGACAGATGATACTCGTGACAACTAACAAGAATGCCTGAACTTACTTTGAATACAGTTCCTGCCACAATGACACCACCAACAGTTGCCCATAGCCGTTGATTAGCATTCATTCGCGCAAACATCGAGGACATGATGCTGGAAAGCTTGAATCGTCGCAAACGGTTACAAGTGTTCTGGAGGACACTTGATTCGCCGACAATCTATAATGCGACTACAGCCCACAAAGCGCTGGACGTTCCAAATCGAACGCCACAATCGAATCCTACCTTGTAGATAGGATTGTATTTCGGATGGTTTGTCCTTTCGAACAAGTTTTTGTCACTTCTACAGCAAAGAAGCTACAGGGAACGATACATCGTTCAAGTCAAACGAATGTTGACGGAAAGAATTTGATTCTGTGTGATGACGCGGAAGAAAGTGTCATTTGATTTTCTCTTGTATATGAGCATAAGTATGTTGAGTACATATAAGAATATGATTGTGCTTCACCTTCTCGCTCGCTCATCCCTCTCGATGAAGTATGAAGTGATGAATGAAATTGTGCGGTTGTACATTGTTTCGCCCAAAGTATCAAGGTCAACACATCAGTAACGTTCTGTGACAATTTATCATCTGATCCTTTCAATTTCGTCAAGAAACAATGACGACACGGTCGAAACACTTCCGTGTTACGTTGGAACAACTCCGGATTTTCAAAAAGGTATGCCTTGGACATGGGATGATGGATTATTCTCGTTGACACAATATATACCGCAGTCATGAACGTAAATGGAGTTGCAGTTTCTACTATTTTTTGCCAGTGTTCCCGAAAGGTATCTTCGATGTAGTCTTGCTTCTTGAATTCTAACACATGTCATGAACTCTCATTTTGGGGATATTTTTAGCAACCAAAATTCCAGGCTAATCCATGTTCGGAGAAGATTATGAAGCTAATGAATGCTCTCGAGGCGTCGGAAGGAAAAATGAATGGTCCCGTGTACAAATATGTCAAGGAAGTGGATGAATGTCATCGAATGGCACGATTAGAACAAAAGAAATCAGGGCAAGCTGGGACTCTCTACTACCTTTCGCAATACTTGGATGTTGGAAAGTTTAAACAGAAATAACATTTCATATAATCTACTTCCTCGACTACATGATAAAATATTGAGATGTATTGATAGTCTTAGAGAAAGCTAGAGCTCATTTGCCATGAAAAGGCCGTCACCAAGATTTTGAGCAATCTCGATTCCGATGCCCTTATTCAGAGATCGACTATGGAGTCGCAATACAGCACACATTAGGACAAACAATCAGTTCCTTGCAAAAGAATCATTTCCTGTGACTTACATATCCGCACTACTCATGGCCATGACTCCAACTGCTATGGCGTGTTCCTTGCCCTCCGCATATATCACGACTCCATCACCTTTCGATAGACCAGGCTTATCAAAACCATTCTCGTCTTGCTCTACGCCATCAGGTGGCATTTCGGAGCCAGGATTCTTCGTTAGACCTGGACACATGACATTGGCTCCTCCAAGGAGAAATGGTATGGCCCCCTTGTCGACGGTGACGCTGGTAAACTTCAGACTAGGGTATTTGTGAACTACTCGAAGCGTAGGCAGGATCGGACCATCACGATGCTGGAAAAAGATCGGCTCGTCTGACGGACTCGCCTCCTCGTGCTCAATTCGTCGACAATAAAGCATCATATGCGGTCCGACTTTGTATTGGACAAGTGGGTGTTTCTTGGGAATGAGCACATCCAGCTGTTCCTCTGTTATTGAAGGATGAGCTTCTGAAATTTGTGCTCTTAAACCACGTTGGACAGACGTCTTAACCTGAGTGGACGTTGAAACATCTTTCGAAGGGTCAAATGCCTTGAACATCGTGCTGGTCAAACCACACTATAGTAACGTGAATGGAGATGAATTTGATGCCGTTGCCATTTTGCCATCGCCCATCGCTTTTGGATTTTTGCCCACCTGCCCCACGAACAGACCGCCAAAGCTTCTTTCGTACCAAGGTACCTGGCATCATACGTGGTATTTGTGTCCAAGAGCGTATCTTGACTTGACTCGGGTTTTACTTCGTTCGGAACGTTTGCAACTTCGAGGTTCTAGTTTTTATAGGCCGAATCTTTGCTTGCCGCGGCTTCCGAATCACACAACCGCCGAAGCTGCACAAATTTAATCACACTTACCAGGTACGGGTACTCGCATCCACATCTATGCTCCAGATCAATTCTTCTTTTTCATTGTAGCCAAGCAAAGCACCATGAAACTCTCAGTTGCAGCAGCAATCGTCCTCGGCCAATCTTTACCCTCTTGGTCTGAAGTACCTGTTCGTGCAGACCTATCATCACTTTCAGGAATTCTTCCACAAACTCTTGCCAGCCATGACATTTTTCATGCAGCACAGGAAAAAAGACTTACTGCAGCGCAGCGTAGGCTAGCCTTTCATTTGAAAGGCTTGAGCAATGGCCCACGAATCTTAAAATCTAATGTTTACTGTGATCCCAGTTCCACCGATCCCGACACCGGCATCTTGTCTTGCGGCGAGGACCGCATATGTCAAGCTAGTTTGGGATCGCAATTCGGCGGAATCTGTGTTCCCAAGACTAATGCCAAGAAGCAAAGTTCTACAGGCCGTACTTCTTTCATGAGTTCGTTTCCAAAGCTTCCGAGACATGGTCGATTAATCAATCATGACTTGGTAGCAAATCCAGTTCCTTGCGATCCTACATTAGTGGACATAGGCATTCTTGCTTGCGGACAGGACCAAGTCTGCCAAGTTGACAAAACCTCGGAGCTTGGAGGCTTCTGTTCCCGTGCTTCCGTTGCCTCTCGTCGACTTGAAACCGTAGGAATCTGCAACAAAACCTCGCCCAATTTCATCAGCTACTGCGACTGTTCCGGCTTAGACAACACCACTGGAACAGGATTTGTGAGTTGTCGGTACGATTACAACTCTACGACATGCAAAGGAGTCCCTTTGTCGATAACACTCAGTTATAATTTTGAAAACGCAGTTCCGACGTCGTACAAGTTCTGCTACGACATGCAAACTTCTAACGATCAAAAATTGTGCCAAAGCTATTCGGCATCAGATGGGACATGCTCCATTATCTTAAACGGTCAAACATGTACTTCTTGCAACAACGGAAATCCGTCCTACTATGATTGCAGTAATGTGCAAGGTGGGGGAGCAGGAAAGTATACCACTGATGCGATGCCTGCCATCGCAGCGTGCCTGTACTCGTCTGCCGGAAAAAACGGCACCGGTTTAAACAACTGTACGCTTTGCGCTGCTGGCGATTACATGGCCTATGCTAATTATGGTCTCAATGTTACAATTCCTGGAGCTGGTGAATTGCCTTGTGGATACTTGGCTGTCGCTCAAAACCTTGGCCTCATTCCTACTGAGGTCTGCTCCGTTTTTTCCGCTGCTGCCCAGAGTGGTTGCTGTGCCTATCATTGCGACCTATGTGGTCCAACTGCATACATACCTCCGGACAACCTAAATCTCACTGTACCAGGATACAAAGGCATCACCTGCGGAAGCATCGGTTACGCTGCATATGTGAACTTCTCCATTCCCAATGGAACTTGCGCTTCAATTGGAAACCAAATTCAGCCAACCTGTTGCAAGAAAGTCCCTGACGAATGTTCCTTGTGTGATGGCCCACTGACGAATCCTTATGCCAATGTTACTATTGAAGGCTACAGTGTTCAATGTGCCACTTTGCAATCGTTCCTCTCAGCCCTGGAATGTGCTTCTGTGTCGAAGGTGGCCTCTCCCGTATGCTGCTCGGGATCGCCATCAGCCCCCGTCGAAACACCAGCTGCCGCACCCAATGCGCCCACTACACCTGGGGAAGCAGGTGGTTCTGGGGGACAGGAAAGTTCTGACGCGACAGGGAGCATTCTCACCAGAGGAGGGTTGGTATCCTCAGTTTTTGGTGTAATGATAGCTGCAGTGATGCTAGTTGCAAGCAGTTAAAGTTTGATGAAATGATGTAAGTCGTGCACGTTACATATGGGTCGATTCTCCAGCACTTCCTTTATTTAATTCATGTTGACTCTAGGTTAATAGTCGAGCTGAATAGATAAACCACAAGTGCAACCAATTTTCTTGGTATCACCACGCTATCTGAATCTAGACAAAAAGCCTTGAAACACTGATTGACAAGTGGACAAAATATTCCGCTCTTATCAAACCTTTCGACGTCGCTGCTGTGCCCGACTGCATGATCAATCTCATCTAGATCACTCGCTACTTCCATTGCTTCTTTCAAACTTTGCTTCCTAAGTTTGCGTGCATGTTTCAAACCCTCCTTTTGCCTGCCTGCCCATTCGTCGGCGTCGCGACACTTTAATGTGGAAAATGGGAGAACAGGAAAATCTCCAACTGACCTTATCCCAGCCGTTGCCTTGTGCCTCTTCGGAAACATCACTTCGCCAATCAAATGCCCGCTTTGCTCTACAGGCGATTACATGGCCTGTGCTGATTATGGCTTCAATGTTACAATTACTGGAGCTGGTGAATTGCCTTGTGGATATACTTTGCTCTCGCAGAATATCTTGCCTTCATTCCTCCCGAGGTGTGTCCCATTTTTTCCAAGGCAGCACAGAGTCGTTGCTGTGCCTATCACTGCGACCTATGTGGTCCAACGTCATACATACATCCTGACAACTTTGAGACTCAGAGTCAACTGAATCTCAATGTACCAGGATACGAAAGCATCACCTGCTGAAACTTTAGTTATGCAGCAATGTGAACTTCTCCATTCATGATGGAACTTGCGGTTCAATCGGCCGTCTAATCTAGCCAAACTGTTGCAAAATCCTAGAGGAATGTTTCTTGTGCGATGGCCCACTGACGAATCCTCATGGCAATCTTACCATCGAAGGCTAGAGTCTCCAGTGTGTCCATTCGCCAGCGTTGCTCTCAGCCCAGGAATGTCGAGTCTCCTGTATGCTGCTCGGGATCGTCATCAGGCCCCATGGAAACACCAACCGCCGCACCCACAGCCCCCGCTGCACCGGGGGAATCAGGAGGAGGAGATACACCAAGTGCTTCTGGGGGGCAGGAAAGTTCAAGGAACATTCTCACAAGAGGAGGCTTGGTGTCTTCATTTGTCGGTTTCATGATAGCTGCAGTGATGGTCGTTGCAAGCAGTTAAAAGTGTGACGGTGTATCAGGTACGTCTGCATCATCTCTAATTTTCCAGATGCTTCGATGCTCCAGCACTTGCCATTTCATAATTTTGCATGCTCAAGTTTACGACCAGTAGTCTAGCTGAAGGATAAATCACAAGTACCACCATTTGTCTTGGTGTAACCGTGCTCTATGAATTGAGACAAGAATCTTTTCAAGACAGTTTGACGAATGGTAGAAGGCGGATATCATTTGTTTCTCTAATCAAACCTTTCGACGTCGCCTCTTCTTGATGACTCGCCACGTCGCTTACAGTGTTCACGCGTTGCTTTCCAAGCTGACGTGCATCTTTCAACCGCAATCCTTTCTGGTGGCAACGACTCCTTGACATCACGACGCAGTTGCAACAATTTGTTTGTCATATCGCCAAGTGGCTGAGTTCGATGGCGTGACCCAACAATATTGTCAACACTTTTACCAAAGGGCGAAAGTCCCTGTTGGTTCTGCAAACGAGCCTCGACCAAATCGACAAAATTATCAGATAGAAGCAATCTTTGTAGCTCTCCACAATATCACGGAAACTTCATAGGTTGGAGCCATCGCTCATACAATGACATCTGTAGGCTCCATCAATTTTGTTCCTGGTAGTGCACCCGGATAGTTCACAGAGTCTAGCTTGACATTGGGTTGTAAACTTCCGGGGCCTGAAATGAGAAATGTGGAATATTGGGTTGTGACATGGTCCACCAGTTTTTTCCTGGAGATGAATTGATTGCTACCTCAAGCTCTGCCAATCCGTCATCAAGCGTTCGAGCATACGTCGAGATTGAAATTCACTGACCATTAGTGCGTCGACTTCTTCGTCAAGTCAGTTCGGGAGCAAGTCGTCCAATTTCCTTGCAGAAAGAGCTAATCAACTCTCAGCTGTGCGCTCCACAGCTTCAGCATCCTCCTCAACTCTCCTCCTGCTGAGGATTCGTTCCTGTCGATGCAACAAAGTATCTCTTTGCCGTCGTTGGTGTCCAGTACCTGGTATCCCTCGTATTTGTTGATCTGTGCTTTTCGTCGTTGAATCTGCTGCTAAAAGAGTTCTTTCAACTTTTTTCAACAGCTGCGCTTACAAAACCATTTCCTGTAGCTTCCTCATTTTCCTTTCCTTCCAAATATCATAAGATCGCGACGGAGATCCTCTGGGGGCATTTCAAATTCTGCTCTACCATCTCATTCATGCAGTCCTGCGCAGCTAGTGTTTTGTTTGGGACCCTTTTCGCAGTTTAGTTGTCTTGATGAGTCTCACAATTCACTTTCACTGTCAATTCTTCGGGAGTTCTTGTCAGATTCGTGACTCACGGATCAGGTCGTGCGCGAGACCCGACACCCGACGAATGAGACTGGAACTGCCGTGTACAACCGGTAGTAGTCTAGAAGAACGGAATCCTTCGGAATCGTGGACAAGACCAAGAACAAAAACAAGAACAAGAAACGAGATAGCGATAACCTGATTTTCAACTCACAATTACAACTATAGACCCTTCACACTCATTGATTTGCCATCATTTGGGCGAGGTACTTCTGGTAGTGTATACCTGGTAACAGGTACTTGTACCCAGTAACCCGTGTCTGATACCAGGTACCAGGTACTGTACCAGGTGCTCGTGTCACGTGTCACGGAGGTACGTACCTTGTACCAGTTACAAAGTTCCGAATCTTTTTAGGGGAAATCGCAATCACGATAGGGTACAATGCCCATTATTTAATAACAGTAGTTTACCCGCAAAAACAATAGTGGCATTTTACTGAGACTGCTAAAACAATAGTGGGCATTCTGTAAACGATACCCATAAAATCTATAACAATAGTATGGAAAATTCCACGGTGTAATAGCAACATCCGTTAACAACAACAACACCCAAAATGCCAATTTAACGGTAACTTCCTGTCGCGCCTTTCATGACATGTGATTCCGCCATAGTCTCGCCGCACCACGAAGTCCTTTTTGGCAAAAACAACAACAACAACAGAGGCCGTGTTGTTC
>SWEM01000427.1:0-27000 GCA_019593585.1 Nitzschia palea | reverse complement strand
CTTTTCTTCACTTTGCTCCTTTTTCGTTGATTTTGAAGTTTTCGAAAATGTGCATCAGCTTCTCGTTTCGTTTGAGGAGTTCATGAGACTCTTGCAGTCTGAAATCCAACTCGTCAGAACATTCAGGTTGAGTTGCCAACAAATCATCTACGAGAGCCTTCAAAAGTGTAAGCAACTCTTCTGCACTAAGCATCCAGGGATCATGTGTAAGCAACTTTGACTGGATCTTTCCCAATGGTCCATGTAAGTAAAAATTCGCTTCACGCGTTGTTGGTGGATTCAGCAACGACTCGTCTCTCGGTTCATCACTAATCCCAAATAGGAAGTGGGTGTCGACTCCGAACCCAGGCAAAGCTTCTGAGTCTAGAGAAGCCTCGGTAGTATAGTATCGCTCCATGGCATCCATGTACAACATTAAAACTTCTGACCAGCTGGCCGGTGTCAATGCTGCTTGCAATTCTTTGGGAACAAGATGTTGAAGGGCAACAACGAATAAGTGCGTCAATAAAGGCGGTAACATCCGTGACTTCTTTGCACCACCACGAAGAATCTGCTGTATACATGTCAACCACTGGTGCAGTGTGAAGGGAGCCAGAATATGATTGTTTTGAGGAAACCTTCCCCAGCCTACGTCTCCCCGAAAAAAGTGATAGACATGAAAGGCATCATCGAGCAGGCTATTCCCCATCGTGTCGGATTTGCAGACAGAAGCAAAGTCTGACATGGCCAGCGGCAACGAAGGACGAGGTGGCAGTGTAACTGAAACTTTGAGTTCCTTGTCTTCTGCAATCAACTCTAGGTCGTCCATCGGGAACTTTCGCTTTCGAATGCGTTCGAGTCGCTCCTTTTCTTTAGCTCCCCGTCGCTCCGCTTCACGCAACGCTGCTTGCTCCTCCTTGGTAAGCTTCTTTTCAGTCTCTTTGCTTGGTGACTTTTTCTTTTGCGCAACTTTCTTCTTTTTGACATCAGGATGAATCTTGAAAGATGCTTTCACCTTAATGAATCGTTTGTTTGCAACACCAGTCTTCAAAGTTTGTAACAGTCGTTGTTTCAGTTTGTCCTCAGGAACTTCTGGGAAGTTGGAAAGGATGTACTTCTGAATGGCAGGCTGAGACGATCCTGTACGATCATTCATGTTCTCAATCGCTTTCTGAACAAGTGAAATATAGGCAATCTTTGGTGAGGCAGGCGACTTTCTGGGGGTTGCCTTGGCAGGTGTTTTTGAAGAAGAAAGATCGGCATCAGGTGCTCCACTATCGTCATCTTCCATTTCATTACTGTTTTGCTGCTTGCTTTCCGCATTATCATCGACCTGTGGGCAGGCACAAAAGAAGCATGATAAAAATGATAATGAGTTCAAGTGAGAGCCAAAAGGAAAAATCGGCAACATCGTGGCAAGGGTACGAGTTCTCTTCATACCATTCAAGATATTCATAGAGCAATTCTGCAACAACCATAGACCACAGTACTTGTAGTGTACTTGTACAGTTGTGCCAGTGGTGGCCTCCGTGGCGCAGCACGAAACACCCGAACGACGCCGCCGATAACCGCGCGCACATGAAAGCATTGCTGGTCGAAACAACCGCTTTCAAATCGCCAAAAGAAGCCGAAAATAAACCACCAATACTACATCAATAATGTCACGAACGTACCATGATAGAAGACTGCACTGTTGTTGTATTCAATGTTCGAATGAAGCTTGGTTGCCCACTAATCCCTTTCCAAAACCAAAGTATGACGGAACTAACTGTAAAACTCTGAACCAGGTACGAAATTCCTACCGGATGTCCGCCTGTCCCCCGTCACGGTCTGTGCATGTACCGGTAATCGCAACGTACAATGACGAGCACTGCACCACGAAGCCATATAGATCGATACGGTATCTACTTTACCAGGTATATTCTGAAATACCGTAGCTTCTTGCAGACTAAAAACCCAACCAGGTACAAGTACCAGGCACTAGGGTAACTACGGTACCAGGTACCGGTAGTTAGAAGGCAGTAATAAAAGAGTCGCCAATCGGAACCTTTACAGTTAAAAATTAAAAACTGTATCACGCAGGTACAGTACATGTACCGGGTGCACGCTCCCTGCTAGTAGGGACGACTGAATTTGTCACCTTCCTTTCTACGGTTAGATTACCATTTATTTACAGTTACAAGGTAACTGCTGACTGTAAGACGAGTACAGGTACGCTGTAGCCATTTTCTGACACCATGTGCTGCTGCGTTGTCCATTTTCTTCAAAATCTTTTGGCCTTGGCGAAGCAAATCAACCCTTTTATAAAATAATGACCACGTTCTCCCTCCTTAAGATGTACATTGAATTTATTGTAAGCGGGGTCGCAACTAATGGCACCCCAGGGGTTTCATTTAGTGGCGGAAATACTCTTCGCATTCATCCGATTCCTTGGAGACTTCTTGTTGATAACGATAATTGTAGTAGAGCGTCCAACCATATTTCCCATCACACCAGATTAGTGCGTGGCGACGAGTGAAAACCCTTATTTGAGGCATAAAAGAGTAGCGGTCTGGATGACTTTCTAAAAGAATGGTGACTAACTAACGGTTGCAGCTGGATCCTAGTTGCGGTGTCGGGCGCACAGCAGTAACTGTAAATTAAGTACAGAAAAAATATACGTGAGGAAATCGTTTTCCACTCTAAGTGCACGTATAATTCAATCTGATCTATGTTTACCTTGGTACTCGTAAGTTGAATTTTTGTAAGCGCGGGCGCCCCGAACATTTGGGCTTATTAGGGCCGTGAAAGTAAGAGACTTCTTCTATTCCGAAGTTCCTCGCAATGAGATACTCACAACACAGGGCTTTAACTAGCCAGCAATAACAATCGACTCGAAAAAACCCCGTATGTAACAATGTACGAATCCTAGGACGGCTCATGTGACTTCGACAAAACGATCCGAACTGGAAAACCGTAAATCGAATATCTTATATGCCCAATGAAAGGCTTACATAGCAAGAGTCCATATCTCTTCCAATCGATCATCGTCGAAAGAGGTGAACAGCGAGATAACGTTCGTCGAAAGTCCTCGGAAATACGACATGGCAGTGGTCGCCCTGCCGTTACAAGCGCCCTCCAGCGATTCGCGTAGAACGCCATTACCGGATGTGTTCCTTGAGATCATAAGTGGCGTTCCTATTCAAATCATTTCCTCTAGGTAAAGTCACGCAGATAAAGCTCCTCGTGAATTGCACCACATGTAACACAAGTGAAAACATAAACCCAACCTTTGCCATCTTGCACTGCTGTTCCACAACTCACATTCCAGACAACTTGCTCGGCCCGCACGTGAAGAAAACTGACAGTGAACAAAAAAATTGCACCATGGGCAGCGGAATAAACCATACCAACCCCCATGCAGGTCCCGTTGCAAGTATATCGTTATCGCATGATCGTGACGATGATCATGGATCACATGGGAGGACGAACCCAACGATCGGGAATGATAGGCTTGAAAGATCGCACCTAACTTTCTCATCTTTGGCAAGTGGCCTACACAGTACTTTCCCATGGCAATCTTCTCATTGTCCTACTAGCAGTTTCTTTAATTCGGGCTTCTCAGCTTCAGCAATGCAAGCAATGGAAGTCCGTCGACAAACTCTGTACAGTTTGTTTGATCGCGGATTGGGACAAAGGGCTATGCCACTTAACCATGGGGAGAGCCTCAATCAGCTACAGCTGGAGAGATACAATAGATTCCTTCTTGATTCTTCTTCAACTGGTTCTTCGAGAAGGAGCAGTGATATTGATATGGGGACGGGTTTTGTGACCGATCCCCGAGCGGGCACTAGTTTGCCTACGTCCCTCGTGGAGTCTAGTAAGCATCGCTATAGTCTACCGATAGGTCTCCCTAATTCCGACCAAACGCTTCTCGATGGTAAGTTCCACACAGACGACGCCGGCAATCATGATGATGCCGGTGTATCGCTAGCTGGTGCGAGAGCGCACCAGGAATTCATGTTGCAAGCCAATCGAGTCCCGACGGTAACGAGGTTTGCAGGGGTAATGTCACGTTCTAGCAATGAAGTCGGTGGGGGTTCTCGCGTTGGTGGTTTAGAAAAAATAGACTATACTCACCGCATCCAAAGAGCAACAACATCCACGCCGCCGCCGAAGGACTGCAAACACAACACCACCTCCGGATGTGGTGGTCTTTCTCTAGCATCAGCAGTAAGAAAAACCCACCAGACGAACATGATAAAATCGATTATCATTCCCACTCTACTAGCAGCAGGGGCTTGCCTGTCTCCTTACGGTCTGATACGGACATTCTCTCGTATCACTCTTCCAGCAGCGTCTCTACTACTCACCGTAAGGCTGATCATCGTGAGCGCATTGTCAACGCAGCTAGTTCCACCGGTGCCAAGAAAGCGTCCTCTCCGAAGAGTCGCCCAGAAAAAGACGCTTCTATGATCGAGAGTCGACGTAAAACGGAAGACTCGACGTCCCCCCCACCAAGGAAACATGAAGCCAAGCGTCTCATGAGTGCACAAAGGAGCAAGGCAACAAGGGAGGCAGGGATGATGATCCCACCGACCAACAGAAAAAGGAGCAGGGGTGGAAAAAGAAATGAGGAGAGTGCAGCCCATTGTTCCACCGAAACTCCCAAGTGTCGGGGAAAGGAGGAGCGCCAATCTTCGTTGCGTGAAGAGGAGAATAGATCCCATGAAAAACGACAAAGGCATGCTGAGAGCCTCTGTATCGACATGGCTGCAGGTAGAGGGCATCATCCTCAACTCCGACAGATAGATGACGAGCAGCGCAACATTCATCATGCCATGCTTGCTGATCAGGAGTGTCTTCGATCTCGCCTTTTCCGGTCCACTGTGCCTATCCTACCTTTCCCGTACCGCGGATCATGTTATCCCTATTCAACCAATACCAGGGCGTTGTTGGACAATGTTACCTCTGCATTGCTTCCACTCAGAGGTATGGGATCCATCGGTGTGTTGTTCGGTGCGGACAGCGATCACGCCTCGGCAGGCCGCCTCTCTCAAGCCATGCCACCTCGGGAAGAACAGTTACCAGAAGAGACGTACAGCGGGGTCATGGAAAGGCAGTACATGAACCCGCCAGGACAAGTTTATCCAACTGCGAGAGACGTGTCGAGGGATTTCGCAACAAGCGGGCGTTGCTTCCCTTTACATATCATGGAGGACGAGAATAACCTGTCATCGTATCAAGTCCTGGCAAGAAAGCAAATTGAGGTTTTTGAAGCTTCAATTGAAGAAGCCGGTACCAACGCTCAAGGACGCAACCGGCCCATTCAACCAGGTGAGATTGGAATCAGATGTCGCCATTGTGCGAAACTTCCTCCAAAGGACAGGGTAACAGGTGCTGTTTACTATCCCAAAAAGGTAAGTGACCTTCGTGGAAGCGAGCATTCCAGATATTCTTGATTTTCTCGAACAGCACGAAGTCCCTGACACGCTTCAATGCAAATTCGTCTCTGGTTTGTGGCCAAAGTTGGACGGCGTGTACCAGACAGGTAAGACGATTGACTTCCGAATATCCTTGAGTACTTGTCTTGTAATGTTGAGCGACTGCTCACAGCATGTTGTCGTTCTTTGCCATTCTGTTGTTTGCTTGGGATCTTCACTTCCTACTATTCCTTCTTCTCCTTTATTAGCACAAAAAATGGCAGTCAATCATCTCGTTGACCGCTGCCAGGAGATACCTGAGGAAACCAAACAGAGACTTCGAAAGTTGAAGGACACTACGAGGAGCTCAGACGGTGGTGGAAAGCGATATTGGGCTGAAGCTTTGAGAACACTCGGTGTCAGAGAACTGGAATCTGGTGGCCTGGTATGGAACGAATCATAGTGCCATTACCTTTACCTTGATGGTGGATTTTTGTTAACGGAGAGGAACCATTTTCCTTTTTCTATGGTGTCACGTTATGAGATCCATGTCTAGTATAAAGTTTCCCTTATTTGTCGTTTCCGTTTGGATTCGAACTTGCGGCGATGATGTCCCAACGAAAGCGGTGATATTGCCATTTACATCATGACATCCATGCCGCAACTGCATTGTTTTGTTATATATATTGTAAGAACCTAGCAAGCAACGATAGCCGCATACATTCCCTAACTAGTAGCTAGCACGCCATGTCGTCGGCTCGTTGTCGATCACATCGTTCATGGTCGAGAACGATTAAGTGCACCAAATTTTTACTTTGAATTCTGCGGTTTGTCTTACTCGGGCACTACTTGGCGACATCGCTCAAGAAGGGGAGCATCACCGCGGCCCTTTGCCTTGTATGGCTGATGTTTGTGAAAGCAACGGATTTTCAGAAAGGTTCCTCATATACTTTGTTTCAGCGAGTTTCAAGTCGAGGGAGGAAGTACGACCTGTCTGGATTGATGCCATCAATGTTTCGTATTCATTGTGAGGGACTGGAAGTGGCTGCCTTTTTCAAGAAAAATGAAGGTTTCGCTCGTCCTCAGAAGTCGTGGATTCCCGGCCCGCCCGCATTTAAGAGCTATACCTCGTTAGTATCTGGATACTCTCCGCTCATGAGCAGTAAAACCAAACTTGTGCTGCTCCAAAAGAGTCAAAGAGTCAGAGTTTGCCCTTCTTAGACGAAGTGTAAGAAGGCTTCATTTTAGGTATGAGAAGTAATATCCATATTACGTTGGTGAGAGGGACTGCCTTGAATCGCCCATAGTTAACACGTTCTCGGCAAATAAGATGTGAAGGGCTATAGTGCGAAGCCACAAATGATCATTTAGGCCTATTAAAAAAGGTTCTCGGCATTCGATATGGCGAGGCTTGATTATGATGACGCAATTATGTTGCAATATCGTTGTTCCTGTTTACGGTATGAGCAGTTTCTACTTGTACTTGGGACTACGTACGAAGTATGAATAAACCTGGTACTAACAGTATAACCTATTACCAGGTATTACCGTACTTTTTTCGGTGCCCTTCCACCACGGATATAGTGGTGTTTTTTCTACTGTACGTACATGTACCAGGTACTAACATTTGCAGGTAGGTATCTTCATACTAGTACATCTTGTTGCCTAAAGTTGATACCACTTTTTGTTTTTGACCTCATCCTTGAGTCTGGCCGCCAAGTCGCCAAAGGTTTTGGCTTCTGCTTGTAGATCCTTGGTTTTTTGATCCAACTGTTCGATCTTCTCGCCTCTCTCCATCAAAGCTGCCATGTTCTTGCTCATTTCGGATTGGGCGCCTTCTGCTTTGGCCTTGGCTTCGGCAGCCTTTTGATCCTTCATTGCCTGCTCATGTTCCTTGACTAGCCGTTCGCGTTCTCGTCGTTCCCTCGCCTTTTCATTAGCGGCATTAACGCCACTGAAAAGCTCTCCGCGCATTTCCATTTCTGCCAACTTTGATTTCTTTCCACCACCGCTCTTTAGAATTTCCAAAATTTCTTCTGATGCTTCATTTCGTTCCGCTGTAACAACGTGAATACGGACAAACAGACAGGTGGACGTTCAGTGCGTTAGATCAATATATTCAAGATTTCCCCTTTCAACACATAGTAGTACCAATGAAAGGTTCTACTTTCTCTTTCTTACCGTAATACATGGGGCTTCTTTCATCACCATCCACAAGATTCGGATCCGCACCTGCCTTCAACAGTCCCTTGATCACTTCGGCATTGACTTGTTCTTGCATAACCGCATAGTGCAATGGTGCATATCGATTGTAGGCATCTAATTCATTGATTCCTTGCGCAGCCTGTTGCGGTGATGTCAATAGTTGCACATTGCCCGTGACTGCTGCTGTAAAGGCAGGTTTTCGAATACGATGATATTGCCAACCCAAAGTATGGTCTTGTTCCGAGTTGAACATGCCTTGGTGAGTAATGATCTTTTCCAAACGTTTGAAAATGGTATCCAAACTTTCGCCATCCTCGACCGATTCTAGCTCAAGCCTCGTGGACGAGTCTACTTGGATGGCAATGACAAAAAGACTTGATCGTTCACAAAATTCCACTCCATCCCAAAATCTACCCGTTTCGTATCGTTTCTCCATGGGATTGTAGGCATTGAACGTTTGATATTTTAGTATAAAGCCATCCGTGAATAGCAATAGATCACAACGCTTTCCGTTGCACTGTACAGGGAGGATAGATAAAAGTATCGAATGTTCTCCAAAGAACAAGTCTCGAATGTCTTGTTCGATTCGTGCACTTTTGCCCATGGTCATGGACACGAATTTGGCCACCATGTCACTCCCATTGGAGAGTCCAAGGAGGCTGGCCATGGCTCCCAATTCCTGTATTTCTATCTTGCTCGGTCGATATCGTCTACTGTATATTTCTTCTCGATTGATGCGTTCGTCCCAGTCTACATGCTCCCAAGGTTGATTGGTCGGTTCGGCCTGTTGTTGTAGTAGTTGTTGTTCTTTTCGAATGTCACTGATGGACATGTCAAAGTCTGGAATTTCCAAGTTGGCAAGCATGGCATCCACATCTGCATCATCATCATCATCGTCGTCGTCGTCAAGTTCATCATCCTTGTCGACGTCCGGTTCTTCAATCACCGGTTGAGAACTTTTGGGCGATACTACTACAGGTACTGGGGGTGGCAACTTGAGTGATTTTGAAAAAAAGGGAATGCGCCCCCCACCATTGGGAGCAGCAGCAGCAAGATTGGCGGTTGGTGCCTCCTTGGTCGGACTATTGCAAACGATATCGGAAAGGGACGGATTTTTTTTGGGACTTTTGGGCGATGACACGTTCGTGGTGGTGTTGGAGGAATTGTCTACCGTGGTGGTTTCGTCTCCCGCCGCCCCACTCTTGTCAATATCATTATCTTCTTTGGCATCCGTGCCACCTCCAAACAAAGTTGTGACTTTGCTAAACATGCTCTCCCCACATTGAGTTGTCAAATCCAGTCCACAGACACCCAAAATGTTGTCAATGGGTGATGCTCGTTTCATGAAAGTGAAATGTAGGAAAACCGTTTGTGGAATCCCAGATTTCCTTTTGTTGGAAATCCATCGCGTCGGACATGGGACGAGCAAGCTTGTTTGCGTCACCACATCTGGGCCAGCGTTCCACTATGGGTTCCTCGCTGGCGCAAGCTGGCACATGATTTACGGTTAACCGTCATCCAAAAGATTTAGGCTACATGTGATGATGCTATAGAAGCCAGGTTCGTTACCTTGTACCTTGTACCAGGTATCATACCAGGGAGCCATCGTTTACTCGCTTCCACATAGTGGAACGTATAGCTATGTATTGATCGGACGGCCAAGCGTGCTTGCGTGCTTACGTGCTTACCGTACTACTCAGTTCCCCGCCAGAAAATACCAGTTACTCTGCTTGCTTTGATGTAATTGAGTCTAGCGGTGTAGTCAAACACAAGCTTGTATCGAAGATCGTGGCGAAAGGCAGTCAGCTGGTGATATCCAGGAAAGCTGTGCCTGTTGTTTGCATTGGGTCGCCTCGCTTGCGATTGACTTTGTCAAATCGAAGATTCAAAATTCTCAGTCGGTTCTATGTTGTACTAACGTTATTAGTAGTTTAGTGTTCAGTGTTCGTCATTGACAGTTTACTGTTACTAGTGAAAATTTGGCGTCTACTACTTGTACCGGTAGTACCTGGTACGTGGTACGGTAGTATAATACTACCGGTAGGTACCGGTAGGCTCGGCGATTTTCGATGAACGTGGAACACTGTTTGGCCGTTAAAAGGAGGTTGACCATGTGGGGGCCTCCTGCAGTCAGATGGGTGCGATGTGATGATACTGCCTCCAAGGTCAAGTTCTTCGCATGATCTACCGGTAGTAATGTCATGGTCCATTGTTCTAGCTCTTCCTTTTGGAAGCTGACTTCAATCTTCTTGGGCTCTTTGTTACTGCTGCAATGGCTTATTGTATCGCTGGTACTGATCGTGAGGCAGAATCACGATCATTCCGCGACGTCGATCATGATCCCTGATGACCACCACCCAGAGCAGCAGCAACATCTTGCGGAAAAGGATGTGACACTTCCGGGTGGTGTTGCCGTCACACTCATGTTGAAAGCTCCAAAATGGTTCCATCGCCGATACACAGTCATGTTACATAATGTCCTCGTCAATATTCCCGAGAATTGGATGGTACAAATCTTTGTCAATACGGCATGGTTGGAACGGGAAGTATTGCCCTTGCATCCTGGACTGGCTGCCATGTATCATCATCATCCACAAAGCCAAGAGGCGTATTGGACCGTGGGCCGCGTCATCTGGACTCCCTTATCATCCACCATGATCAAATCCAAACCCAAAGAGATTTTGAAATCCGTTTGGTTTTGGGAATCGATACGAGCCGAAAATGTTCTCCTGTTTGGAGGCAATGGTGCCATTTGTGCCAATTCGAATGCTTCGTTACACGATTTTATGCATTGGGCTTACGTCGGTACACCATGGTCACTTTATCATGGTCAAGGTGGTGATGGGAGTACCCATTCCTTTCGTCATCGATCAGCCATGTTGTCAGTACTACAAAACAAGAATCAGTCATCTCTTGATGACCAAAATAAACCAGACTATCAATTTTTTGTGCAGCACATGATCAGGGAACAAGATAAATACAAGGTAGCGGACAAGGCAACAACAATCAAGTTTGGCGGTGTCATGGAATTTGATCGGGCACCCTTGGTAGTATCGGGAACCCAAGCTACATTGAATTGGACACTGCGAGAAAACCTCTTGTCCACATGTCCCGAAGTAAAAATGATTTTTCCTTCCATGCATGAACCGGCGTGTTTTGGTGCCCATCCGGATGGAGCCAAGTGCAAGCAAAGTATTTGTGCACTCCGAGATGTGATTCCACCACAAGGTTGTTGAGCGTTTTTCATGTGACCTCATGCCCCCAGAAAATGTGTACCAGTTGGTACCCAACATGGCAAGACGGAGGATTGATAATAAACTCTAGTGGGATACAATTCACTGATAGTGATGTGGAATCTTCTGATCCAAGCGAGTTGACTTTTGAGATGCACCCCAGTGCTGCAAAGTCTGGCGATGACAGGACATGATATGGCACTGTCTGCCCCTGCTGCCGTCACTTGATTTCTCCCTTCGTCTGGCAAGGATCTTGACTATACGAATCCAAAATTTCGAGAAAGAAATCGGGAGAGCTTACCACGACATCTGGTGCATGTATGAAATACTTGGCAATGTAGTACGCAGAACGTTTGGCCTTGTCGCGAAGAATCTGTCGTAGTTGAATGAACTTGTCGGAGCAAATGTCAATCTTTTTGGCATCCCGCTCTTTTTGAAGTGTCTCATTCAATATCTTTCCTGGTGAATAATGTATTACCGGTGGTAAAGGTTCGGAGAGTCCCAAAAAGTCTTGCATGTCCTTACGAAATTGTTCCATGCGTTGTTGGTCCGTGTCGGCTAATTGTTCTGTATCATAAAGAAAAACTGGATTCGGACTACGTACAGGGTCATCTTTGATCAGATCACTCCATTCAGATGAAAGTGTAAAGGCGTCTTCTTCCTTGGTATAATTCGTTTTCCCCAACCGAACCAAGGATAGATGGTATTCGGCTCGTTTCATACAAACACCCTGACTTTCCTTGCGACAGCTTTGCAACGAGTCGGGATCGGGCATGGATCCGGTATTTTGGATCCGATAGTTATAAAAACTTTGAAACCAGAGTATGGGATGACGAATCCCTACTAGCAATCGGGTGTGAGGAAAATTCTCGCGCAATAATCGAATGGCTCGTAAATTCTGAATATCCGATGGATTCTTGTAGGCCCGAAATTTGGTGGGATTTCCATTCTCATCCAAATGATAACAATTCTTGGCAAATAATCCAATCTTGCCCAAAGTTAAATGGGGTAATTCATGTTCTCGACATAGTACTTGAGGGTGTTGTCCCAACCATCTCATCATGGTCGATGTACCACATTTGGCATGTCCAATAATGGCAAAATCCAAGAGGAATTGCAAATCCCCAATAATCACATTGTTGCGATGATCTTGGACAATATCGGAAAAGGCCGGACGAACAAAAGCCGGCGAATGATAGGGCGCATCGGCCAGTGAGGGCAAGTGTTTCCTTTCCACTGCTAATCTTGTTCTTGATGCTAATGATGAGATCGGTTCTACTGCCGTGGTTTGATTATCCGATTGGCCAGCAGGCGATATGATGAATTGTTCCTTGCCATGAGCCGCGTTGACCCGAAAAAACGAGCGACTTTCATCAAGGGCCTGGAAATCTTCAGTAACTACCGGAATCAGAAAGGGTATTACTGCTTGACACACAAATATAAACAAGAACAACTGCCAAGGCGGATAGCACCTTGTTCTGGTCATTACAACTTGTACACGTTTATTTTTGTAGAATATGAGTTCGATTTTTCGCAGGCGAATGCCAGACGTGATAGTCGACCGCATAGACTCGAAACGCACATACGGCCAGGCCGCAAAATTTTATAAGTGATGAGTGATGAGATGCAGCATTCCTCGAGTTCCACTTGTGTTCATGCATTCATGATTTTGCCGTGTCATAAGGACTTTTACTTGTACAAAAAGAATAGGCGACAATCATGGCTCGCAAGAGCAAACAAGCTGGATCGGGACATTTACCCCTCACCAACTATGAACGCAAGGAATATGGCAAATCCTATGGACAGGGTACCACGCGCTTGGGTGGGGCGAGTCAATCTACCTTTGGTCATTGTGCTCTTTCGCTTCATCCGGCCAAGGAAGATCCAGTCGCAACACCCTCGGGATATATTTATGAACGTCATGCCATTTTGGAATATCTCTTGCATAAAACACAACAGTTAAAACAAGCCCAACAACGCCATGAACAATACCTACAATCGCACCAGGCTGCCCAAGTACAAGAAGTTGAACGCAAACGAAAACTCGCCATTGAAAAATTTGAAGACTCGCAAAAGGTTATCCCGAAAAAACAAAAAGTAGTAGAAGAAAATCCTCTCAAACGATCCAGTTTTTGGCTGGCCGAATTTCAACCAAGCAAGGATGGTAAAGCTAGTGGTAGTGGTGAAATCAACAATAGCAATACTAACGAACAAGACATGATGGATCCTCCTCCCAAACGACCTCAATCTCCAATGAGTCAAATGCCCCTTCGACGCAAGGATCTAATTCCCTTGGATCTCAAGAGAAACAAGGATGATCAAGTTATATGTGCCATTTCCCAAAAATCGATAGTGACCCAACAAGCATTGGCCTTGATAACCAAGCCGGATCGACCCGCTCAAGTGGTATTGGAACAAGTTTACAAAGAGGTGGGAAGTGAAAAAATGTGTCCGGTAACTGGTCTCAAGATATCCAAAATACTCAAGTTACGAATGGGTGGCAGTTCGTTTGCGGCAAGTGGGGGCACAGCCGTTGATGCAGCAGGATCATACATGATATGATTCCTAATAAAGATAGATGGTGGATATCCGTCGCCTACTTTCTGATTGACAATATGTCGACATGGGACATGACAGTACCGTACTCATACTTGCCTGTCAAGCACGAGAATGACAAGGAAAACTGCGTTGTCATGAGCACCCGATAAAATAGAGGTATGAAACGAAGGAAACAACCCTTTCTTCGATTTCAATGCTAATGCTAATGCCATAGTTCCAGGAAAAGTCCCTAGTGCACTACTTTTGTGGGTGCAGATTCAATCATTTTATTGAGGAAAGCTACAACCTTTTCCTTGCAGATTGGTTTCGAGTTTCCCGCCACATTTTGGTCGCGTTAGTCGAATGAATTTTCCTGTTTTCAACGGCTTCAACGGCTTGCGAGTCTCCGTTCTCCATCCAACTACCAAAGAGGCGAATAAATTACACACATTGTGCTTCTAAACCATCGCTCTTTGGAGTGGCGAGAGGCAAGAAACAAGTGTATTCCACTCTATCGGTGACTGACTGCAACACTTGGATACAAGTGAATGTGAGTAATGAGATTATAAAGTACCGGAGACATGTACCAACGACCTCGTGGCACCCCAGGACACGCACCTCGGTTCCAGAGTCCAGCTTGGATAGCGAAACCATCTTCCCGTCGTCGCCGTGTCGTTCGGGGTAAATCCTTGGTATTCTGGCAACAGCCTTGGTTTCCAAAAATCACTTTGGTGGTACTGTTCATTTTACTTTGGTATTGGCATCCCGAATGGCTCGGCACCTTTTCGAATGGTCCCAAGTCCGTGGTGTCTCCTCAGAACAGTCCATCAAAATCAAAACCAAGAGTATCCGTGCCCGAACCTCAACTCTCCGAAGATTCCGCATCGAATGCGGATGCCATCTTTACAGGATTCACACGGAAACAAGAGGCACAGTTGGAAAGTATGAAACAAGAATTTTCACAACAAACAAAGGATGGACTGTTGACACCCTGTCGCATCGACACCGATTGTGTCAAAAGTAGTAGCAATTCCGGCTTTTTGCCATTCTTGAGAGCTTCCTCGTCGCAATCCAAAATCAAATTATACAATCCTCTTCCCTTTCATCGTTATATTTGTGACAAGATGATATGGGGTGATGGGGGTACCATCGAAATCGAAGGAAATGACATTCACAAGTGCCTCTCCGATAGCCTACCCTACGTCCAATCCGCTGCTCCCCCACCACTCTCCGGAAATGAAATGAGACCGGTAGAACTGTTTTGGAATTATGGGAGTATGATCTACTATGCCAATTATGTGGGAGGTACGGAAGTATCGTTTGAAACCAAGGAATTCCCATGTTCCATTCCTTGTCGGACTGCGGGTGAATATGCACTATTGAGTGTCATTGGGGTCAAGGATACCAAATGGGAGATTCTTTCCACCATGGAGGGAGAAAGGTACTATGGACAAGCCAAAGTCAGCGCCAAGGCGTATCGACATGATCAATATTACGCCACGACATCGTTTCAATCGGAGATTCCTCTCCCCTATTTCTCTTGGGATGAATACAACATTCAACATTCGCCAGTCCAGTTTGACAAGGTTATCAAAGGGGCCAGCTTTCTTGCCAAAAATTGTGATTCGGACAATAAACGGGAGGAATTGGTATTGGCACTCATGGCAACCTCTTTGCGGGTCGACTCGCTATCGGATTGTCACAATAATGCCCAACCTCCTCGTGGTGTCAACATGGCCAATAAGACGGCCATTTTGGAACAATATCTCTTTCATTTGGCATTTGAAAATCAGCGAGCAACCGATTACATTACCGAAAAGTTGTGGGGGGCCTTGGCATCTGGTACCTTGCCAGTCTATTCGGGTGCCCCGAACATCAAGGACCATGTTCCACCCCACTCGGTCATCTTTGTGGACGATTTTGCCTCACCACAGGACCTGGCAGACTACCTCGTTCAACTCACCAAGGACAAAACCTTGTACAACTCATATCACACGTGGAGGGAAAAACCGATCGATTCGTACTTTCGAGACAAGTACGAGTTTACCAAAACCCACAGCACCTGTCGAATGTGCCAATGGGCCTACGCCAAAAGACATGGCTTGGCGTGGGATCAGTCAAGACAACAAATCGAAGAACCTCACATTCTTCATAAAACATGTCGCAACAAAGTCGGTTTGGTAGGTCATCCCTTCAAAGAATATTGGCTAACCGGATCCGGTGACAAGGCCGTCAGAGTTGAAAGTGCGACAACCTTGAATACTTGTACTTTGGACGCTTCTAATCGCATCGTGCAAGTAGATGATGGAGCCATTCAACGAAAAGTCTTTGATCAAGATGGTATAACCGATTTAATCATTGATCCCCTCAAAATGTATGGTCGCACCTATCAACTCAAGCTTGAGACACCGATTGCCACTACTGAATTGAGAAAAGTCGATGAAAGCTCACAACAAGAATGGTGGTTACAGGATACCTATTCCCGTGTGACGATTCTCACGAGTTGGCCGGTTGAAATGGTTCTTGTTAAACAAGGAACCGTACAACTCCATATTACAGAGAGTTGTCGGATAAGAATCATTGTCGAAGATGTTGACACTTTTCACAAGGGAGCCAAGAAATACGCAAATTACTTTGGTGATGTAATGAGACAGGATTTCTTCACTCCCATCGAGGCGTATTTTGTCACTCAACAGTGATGTGGGCGATTTGCTATAGACAACCGAACAATCTGCCTTTTTTCGTCACCATTATGTTATTTCCCTTGTTGTCCTTGAATCATGGGATCACAAGTTTCACGGCCCACGTGGGCTGAAGCTCGCCGCTACGATTTAGGGTGTCATCACTTGGAGCGCAACTTGTCGCTGTCGACATCTATGTTATTCCATAGATCGTTCACATGGTGATCGCATTATTTCTATGCTTGTATGGCTGGCAAAACTCCCAACCTCATTATGGTAGAATTCTACATATCTTGAGTACCACACCGTAAAAAGAGTACTAGTGTTCTACCGCAGACACCCCATCAGTCATCAGTCATTTCTCTGGCGACCCTTCGAGAAACCCCCTGTCAAAATCCATTGCACATCGATGAGTTCTGAACTTTTTCGTGAGGCGTTCGATATCCTCAAGCAACAGTTGATTGCTCTTTTCTTCATCAACTGTCGCTTCTTTGTTTGCCAAATAATGGTATGTACAAATGTACGATCGTGCCCTTGCAGAAAATCGTCTCACCCTTTCCTTGGTGAGTTCAGTCTTAGGATCCAAGCATTCATCTGCACTATGCACGTAGGTGCATGAGCAAAACTCCTAAACTAGCAATAGCAATTCTTAATTCTTATTTTTGTGGTCTAGCTAGTCCCACTTAGGGAGGAAGCGATGAGCCACACGGGAGCGTTGCCAGGGGGCAACACACCCTAGATGGTAGGTTAGTAGTCGTGGTGAGGGGCCGTGGGGGGAAGTTTCTTGTTTGCCGGATGTTGTGAGGGAGGGAGATATAGTGGGTGTGTTTGGGTTGGAGACGGTATCCAGGAAAAGAGCTGCGGGAGGCATATTGGGAGGGTGTTATGGGGGTGGTGGGGGTGAAGAGGAGAAAAATTGTCGAAAACGTTGCACCATGGCGAGTGATGGTTTCCACTTGGAATGTTTGTGCGCAAACATAGTGACTCCCTGTGGCCAGTTTAGTGTAGGTGGAGGACGGTGAGGCGGCTCTTGTAGACGGGCAAAACCAGGAAGCTGGAAAATTCGAGGAGATGTGGCGTATATGAGTTTTGCTTGGGCAACACTCTGTAGTATCAGTTTTTCATAGTTTTCCAGGTAATTTTTCAACTGTCCAGTGGTTGCGTGGTGCAGGAAGAGTTCAACGTCCGAGTGGAAGTATACGGTACGATGGGCTGCTAAGGCTTCATTTTGGAGCTGATGCATGATCCTGATCCGTGCTTGGAGTTCAAGCCGCTGCTCCGGGGAGGCATTGGGTTGGTTGGATTGATGTATAGCTGACAAATGTTCATCCCAACACTTGCTCATCTGGTGCCATGTCTTGGTGATGAGTTGAGGTAGGAAGTTAGGCCTGTACAGGAGATTGTTGTGGCGGTTATATTCCTGTTGGAAATAATGCTGCCATCTATCGGAAAAGAGGCCGCGGATCATCATGGCATCCCATCCTATGAGAGTCTGGTGTGAGAGTACGCGGTGGGTCGCTGAGGGAGTAGCAGTGGATTGTCCCGGTGGTCTCTGGTGGAGCCAATCGCGTATGACAACTTCAAGCAGTGCTGTGACATCCTGGGGAGCCTGGTGTTTGGCACAGTGTTGTTGAAGTTCCTTCAAAACATTTGCCCGGAAAGTTTGGGCGTGAGGGCAGTTGGGGCACCGTAGTATGTGTGAGAATGTTTCAGGCTGATCGCAATAGTGGCACGTGGATGGGATGAGCGATCCTGTTGTGGATTTCCGTTGTCGTGTCGGTAGTAGGTCGTACACAAGTTTGGTTAATCGTGATGCTGGAAGTTTCGACCCTTTCACAGCTGCTTTAAAGCTTGTCCAGTCAAGTTCATGAGTGAGGCCTGGTCGCCAGTGATGCTTCTTTTGGAGATACTCGTGAAGGCGAGGAAGAGAAAAGGCATCGCGTATAACCTGGTGGTAGTGTGCATTGTAGCTAGTGGATTCAATTTGAAAAGAGCAGCGCGCCGCGGGTAGGGTCGGTGAGAATGGTTTTGACTTCCCACTTTGTCGCATATATGCAATAGCCAGTCCATGGGCCTGAATGTTGTATTTAACATCAAGAGGTAGGGTGTGATATGGAAGATAGCGGTCTTGATGTCCACGAACCCATTCATAAATTGATTTAGTTGGAAGCATAGAGCTTCGCGTCGTGTGGATCTGTTCGATCACATCCCAATCTGGGGACAAGGTGGCGTTGGGGTATACTTTAGTGTATTCTTGTCTTGATTGTAGGCGGGCGATGAGACCTTGATTATCCGACGTGGTGATAATTTTCTCTATTGATGAAAGCTTCAAGGCATAAAATTGTTTCAAGTGAAGGAGAAGTCGCCATCCAGCAAGAATACCCCATGCTTCAGCTCGATGGGATGTGGGCTGCCCACTCCCATGTCCTTGAATCGATGCTATTTTTTCTCTGTCGGTTCCTAGCACTACTCCAAAGGTCATTGCTTGCCCCAGATACGAGCCGTCGGCTGCTATGATGATTTGTGAGGATGCCTCTAGAGCCGCCGTTGTCTCATCGTCGGAGAGAAAGAAGTGGGTGTGGAATAAAAGTTGTTGTTCCCATTGGGGAAGTGTCCGTACATAGTCGGCAAAATAGCACAATGGACCTAGTCTTCGTGGTGGTGGGCTGTACCTGCTAGAAGACTGCTGTTGTCTTGTTGTGATGTTTCCATTTGGTTGCATTATGATATCGATAGGGTACGCTTTGGTAATCATGGTCCATGGGACGGGTCGTGTTGGAACAAATTCGGGAATGCGCCTTGATTGGATATATTCCCAGAGTTGCCCTTCCCTCCAATGTAGGATTCTTGGCTTGGGAGTTGGCAAGACATATGTTGACCTCCGCAACCGTAGTTGTGATGTGGGCGCTGTGAATGCACCGAGTACAATGGACTCCGCGATCTGTCCTGAATCTTGGCACCACTGACGGAGAAGTCGTTGCCAACAATGCTTAATCTGATACTCACTAGGACGGCGTTGGATAGTCACGATTGTGTTTGGATTGAACCAGGGCGAGCGCTTGCACGTGAACATGTCAGGGAGGATGTGTGTACCAGTGGCATCGAACAGGTCTGATATTGTGACGACGTGCAGGTATAAGCGGCAATAATTGACTACTCGGATCTCATCGGTGGTGAACATTCGACTTTTCAAGGCAAGGTCCATAATGTATTTGTCGTTCCATCTTTCTCCCTGTGGGAGGAAGGGAGTGTCAACATGAAGTTTGCCCTTTATATGTGCTAGGAATTCTCGGAGACTGGTCAGCCATCTTGCTTCGAGGTGCGGCAGAGGCACGTGTGGTTGGCTCAGGATGGGTTTGCTGATACCAGCCTGCCATTGGGACCACGCTAAATCGATATGCAATGCCTTGGAGACGATGGTCGTTGTCCGCCAGTGTTTTATAAAATTTGTGATCTGCCCTTCCCCTTGAATTTGGTACCAGTGTAAAAAACCTGCTCCTGCAAAGTTAGGAGGTGCGTAGAGGACAGCGTGCGGAGCATGGCGATTGTAGCCGCATTTGGCAAGTATGGTGCCCATGTGTGCTCGTTGGACTTTGTGAAGTTGCGATGGTGTGAAGAATGACTGTGGAAGAGAGTATTTGATCTGGGGTATGTAGACCGTATGATAAGCAAGGTGGGCTCCTGCTCGTGATACTGGGCTGGTGCCGATCAGTATGCTAGTTCTCTTTGCTATTTTTGCCATGTGGGTAAGGTGGGTTAGCTGACGCGGTTCGGCGGGTGCTTTGTAATGACCCAAAGTCTTATGTGGTTGGTCGACTCGGAGAGACTTGATGGAGACTTTGTTCCCTGTAATGGAGTCTTGTATTTGTATGCAATCCGGATAGTTGGCTTTTGATGGGACTGGTCTACCGTTGGGTTGAAAGTCAAAGTGCAGTACGTGGTATGAGCATTTGGTCAGTTCTAATTGGCCGCCAGAACAGAATAGCAGGTCATTCCATAATTGTGCGTCGAACTGCATTCTTTCGAGTAATGTTGACAAATGGACTTGAGTCTGTGGTTGAAAATCGTTTGTGGTGCCGTTGGAGTCGTCGACAAATCCGACAATTGCTAGGTGGAGCGTCTCCAGCCCATCAGGGGTAACAAAGGTGGCACCATGGGCTTTCGTATTCTGAATATCAAACAGCGTGGAGGAGATAAACAACCAAATGCACGGGGAGTTCCCACTTCCTTGTCCTGAGCCATATAACGGGAACTCAATGCAATGGGAGTACTTGGTGACGGAAATGCCCATTGCCGTACGTAGCCTGTATTCTGCTTCTTGAAGAGTGCGCGAGTGGACAAGTACTATCTTGCGATGCTGACCGTATTTGCGGTTGATGAGAGATGCTAGGGCGATGACTATACGGTCGTAACAGCTTGTTGCATCATTGTCAAAATTCACAAGGCTTCGTCTTGAAGTGTATGCGATATCAGTCTTGATTTCCTCGAACAAGGCCAGGGATTGGGCCTCACAGCCCGGTCGTCCACCATATTGCCCTTCGTTAATGAGATTAGCATTGTCGGCTTCTCTCAAAAGTTGCCGCCATTTCACCGCAAGTAATAAGTTAAAATCTGCCTCGTATATGTGAATAACTCTAAGGCGGTGGATCTTGTATTCGCCGACGTCTTTAAAAATCATGGTGTTGACGATGGTTTTCCATCGCTGGAGAACGTACCCGTCTCGAATGGCATAGTTCATAATCGCTAGGATCACTTGAGCAATATCCTTTTGTTTTTGTTTGAATGCGGTAAATGCTTCCTCCTCTGTGACTGGGTCATACACGCTGCGTGTGAACAGAGCTCTGTAACGTCCCAAGTGTCTACCCGATGGTGACGTGCATGTGGTTTCTCGCCATCGTTGTAGTTTTCCTTTGAATTCATTGTAAGTGATTTCTGCTGGGATGGTGTCAAGTTTGGCGGCTGCTTTACACGCCTGGAGCACGGCAAGACATTGAGGATAATCAAGTTGGGTGGTGTATTCGCCAGCTAAGACTTCTTCAGCTTTGTTGGTGCTTGCACTCCAGTCAAATTCACTGCGTAGCGGAGGAATGGTGAAAGGCGTGCCTTGGGCTTGGCCAAAGTGGCGTTGATTGCGAAGAAGTAAATAATATTCAATTTCAGCAGGTGCGGTAATCATGACCCAACTGGTGCAAGTTTTTGGATCCTCCAGGGTTGTTGCATCGGAGAGCTGTTCAAAAGGTTTTGGCCATGACGTCGGAACTTCTATTCTGTCGAGTTTTTGTGTCACCCCATTCCGGCCTTTCATGGCGTCCATAATTTTATATGTGGCACGGTTCTGTTCCGCTTTGTTGATAGTCTTCAGTATTCGCACTCGGTCTGTATCGTTGGCTGTGGCCGCTGCGTTGGTAGCTGTGGTTAATTCTGCTCTTCTGTTCGTGTCGTGTTCGGACTTGGTCTTCTGTAGATCGGATGTTGCTTCCTGGTACTTATGCATGGTTTCTGAGACTGTGTCCGGTAGTATAATCGGAATGCCTTTCCTCTCCAAACGAGTAATAATGGCTTGGCGTCGGTTTTGACCTTGTCGAAGACCTTGAAGGTGGCAGCGATAGGCTCCAACCATTAATCGGGCTTTGACTAATCGTTGTGAGTAAAATTCCGGTCGTCGGCGTCGGCAATGTTGATCCGCTGAATCACCTCCTTGACCTACTAATGCGTCGAGTGTCTCGGCCAGGTCTGAGTTGCCGCTATCACCATTTAACCGGTCCATAAGGACAAAGGCATTATTGTTCCGTAAATGGTCGTGTAATTTTTCGATGTATTGTGTACACGACTGTCGGTCGTTCGAGCGTACTCCTCGGAACTGGGATGGAGTCAAATTATCCGTGGCTGCTCCAAACATCTTGTTTGTGTCGAAATCCACGATGACAGCTCTGTGATCGCTATCCACTACATAATCAAATGGGGCATATCCGATGCCACTGATGGTCGGGAGTAGTGACTGGGTGATTAACACGAGGTCGATCCGTTTTGATCCATAGCGCTGAGTTTTAAATGGTCGGTAGTTGTGATGACGGTGGGCCCACGGATCGGCAAGGTTGGTGGTTGTTGCCAGTCGTAAGACGCCGGATTTGGGGTCCTCCATTGTCTCGTTGAAGTCTCCACCAATGATAATGTCGTGTTGCTGCGCTTGAAAAGATTTTACTACCAAGATGAGGTCGTCGATAAATGCTTTTCGTGGGTGATCGTTGTTGCCTTGGGCAAGGAGTTCCCGTTTCTGCTGGTGCCATGCTGTGTTTCCTATTTGATTTGTGGGCTGGAGGCAAACCTGATAGACGGAGATGACAGTGATAGGGTTTTTACCATTTCGGCGAAAACTCATGAAGCTGCATCGACCCAGCCTGTCGCCTCCTTTACCATTTGTTTCTATACGGGATGTGAGCGGTCCAATAGATATGATTCCTGTTCCCCCTGGTTTGTAGCTTGAGTTGGCTGCAGCAGGACTTGCGTCAAATTGCATGGTGGATATGCTCGGAAATGTTCGTGCTAGTGACTGCCTGAGATGATGATGAATTCTGAAGTTCGTGGTGTCTAAGTTGGTTTCAGAGATGCATAACAAGTCCACATGCATCGACACCTGTTCATTGCTTAGGTATTCGAGTGTTTTGTCCGTCTTTGCCATATGGATTCCTCGGACGTTGTGGAACATGATTCTTGTGGTCTGTTGATCATTCTGGGTCGTGAGAGGGTCGCCGTGCCACTTGTGGTCGTCTCTGTTAGTAGGGTGAGAGTCGGGTAGGGATGTGCTGCTAAGTGGCGGTAAATAAGCCGTGATTGGATTTATCCTTTCTAGCATCTATGGATGCGGCCCCTCCAATAGTTGTGTGGAGGTGGCGGATTGGTTTTCTCTTGGGGTGTCTTGTTCGTAATCCATGGCATTGGGTTCATCGTCATGAGAACCCAGAACTTCATATCGGTTTTCGTATTGATGCTCTCGGCTTGGTCCTGGTGTGATTCGTCGTGGTGCCGTCGGTGTCGGTTTTGTATCATGGCGTTTTGTCTTCCGGGTTGGGGTTGCAGTGGATGGGGTCACCCAGCTTTGTTGTGGTTCCACCATACGATCAAGGAGCAAGTCCAATTTCGAGTCCATCGATTCGAACTTTTTGATGACGGTCTCTAGCTTTTTCAGTTTTGCAGTAAACGAGTCACTGAGGTCCTTGAGTTTCTGTTCGTACTTGGCTTCCATTTCTCGCGTGGCTGAGGCGATAGCGGTTTTGATCGTGGTGTCGTCGGTTAGTGTCATCTTGGATGTTGCCGTTTGTGCATCCTCTGCTGGCTTGGGCTGTGTATTGAGGGTAGGGAATGCTTCCGCGTCGGCGCTGAAGTCGATTTCCAATGGTACGGATCGTGCTTTATACCACGCGTTTGGTTGGGCTGTTTTTATAGTGCTATCGAACGACCCGTCGGAGGTGGTGGTACGGTGAAGAAACATCCTCGAGTATGCCGATTTTCCTTGTGATGCCATAGACGTTTTGCTGGTCATTACTTCTGGTGAACAAGTTACTGGGGCTTTGCGTATTTCCTTAGATACCCACTTCTGGACTTCATTGAACATTGCTGCTGTAGTGGAGATGTGCAAACGGTTGAGTGCATAGTCAATATAGATCCTATGGATTGCCGCATTGTTTTTCGCTTCAAGGAATTGTTTAAGATCGTTGGCTTCGGCTGGAGAGACATTGTGGATTTGGACGTTGCGGTGGTTATGCAACCATTTTGCCTGGTCACGTAGAAGGTTGTAGTACATTTCAGGATCCTCCCGGCGCAATCCTGCTGGTACAAAGTCGAAGGCATCACTCGAGAATGAAAAAACAACGCGTCAATGATTAGCTACCTGGGCTGCATCTGCATAGCCGCTTGGAACGGTGACTTGGAGGACGTCAGCGTACACCTCTCTTATCTCCGAACTTAGCTGAATGTTTCACTTTCTCGACGACGAGTGGGATTTTTGGTCCACGATTGGTCATAACATTTGGGTACTCGTTTGCAAATTCTTGGCGGGTGGCAAGGACCCACTGGGAGTCATCAGACCAGTAATCTTCCATGGTTTGAATAATCTTGTCGGCGAGTTCTTGAGTGTTAGCCCTGGCGGGATTCTCGTTACTGATATATCCCAAATAGGTGTTTTTCACGCCGTGGATGAAGCCTCCGGTGTGTTGCCTAATGAAAATCTCATGACTTTGGAGGTAGTCGAACATGTTCTTTTTGATCGTAGACATGGGCGTGGTGGTTTCGAGGTGAAAGCTGAGCAAGACGGTTTTCTGGTTGCGGCCTTCAGCGACTTCGACGGTGAAACGTTCCTGAAAGCCTTCTTCTGGAATCGGTAGATCGAAGTCAACAGACTTCCCGTGGATGTCGGAGACCAAGAGGGGTTGCGCCGCGTGCTTTTGCATTTGTCGCAGGAGACTCCCAAAAATACTGTTCAAGGCCACCTTTCCAATCCCTTCCTTGACAACTTTTTCCAGACGAAGAGCATATGAGTATTCCTTCTGTAGGCGTTCCTTGCCGGGGTTGGTTTCACCGTTGGTAGAGACAGACATGTCAGTAGTAATGTCTACGGAGGTTTGTACTAATAATTCCTACTGCTAAGTTTTTCGCACTGCTGCGTTCTCCACTTGTGGAAAAGTAATGACTTGAGCAAATAGAGAAAGGTCATCTTGATCCTGATGTTGTCAAAAGTCGCTCAGAACAATCTCAGGAATGGCATAGAATGCAATTGGTGGTCGCGACGCTGGCCTGTATCGTGATGGGCGGTAGGTTCCTGGATGAACAAAGGCTACATCAGAGAGGTCAATGATGTGAAACCATGAACAAAAGAAACACCAAGCAACAAACCATATCAGCCTGTGGAAGCACATGATGTACGACCACAGGCCTTCCCATCAAGAGCTCATGACAGCGATCATTGCATCGACTTTGCTCTCGACTTCCTCGTCGGTCAAGTCTCCCCTTTTCTTGAGGATGCTTGTAAGGGCTTGACGATTGTACACTGTCTTGCTCGCAGGATTCGGCTTATTGTCCTTTTTGACAGGTTTGTCGCCAGTGCAGTGACCAGGCTCATGAACTACCCACATCGGTGTCTTGTTGTGGCCGGGGCCAGTGCACCACTTGTAAGTCTTTCCATTCTTGGTGAGCTCGCTTGTCGAAGAAGCAGAGCGGTCAAACTTCCATTGAGGTCCCTTTTTCTTGGATCCAGAAGCCGCTTTCCTGCCCTCTCCCTTTCCTGCATTGCCTTCATGCTTCTTGAGGGATTCAACTTGACTCATCAAGGCGACGATCTGGTCGTCCTTGGTCGAACGTTTTCCCCATGTACCAAGATCGCGAAGTTCTGCATACTTTTTGTCTGCCTTGTCCATCAAGGCTTCTGCAGTAATGAGTGTCCCAGCACTCCATTCATTCTTCCAGTAATCAACCACGTGAAGGAACTCTTCATTCGTGGCGGTTTTGTAGGCCCGGAAGAGAGAGATCAGGATGTCGGTTTCGTCAGAGGCATTGCCAGCTGCCAATAGGTCAACTAGCTTCTCACGAACATCCTGGTTCAACAACTGTACATTCCATTTGTACTGTTTCAAAGAAAGCGCATAGAACTTCTCTTTGATTGCGAACGTAGAGGCTTGAGTAGCAACGAAAGTTTGATCGAGAACGGTCTTCAAAAGTAGTGGTCCGTCTTGATCGATGTAAGAAAGCTTCGTGCTGAGCTTTTTCTGCGCAACCTCACCCAAACTGTCGTAGATGAAGAAGTAAAGCATCAAAGCATTGATCTTTGGCCTAGCCTCAGCCAAACTTGTAACCTGAGAAGCCAATCGTAGAGTTCTCGCCGCTTCGACCTCAGCTGTTGTGATTTCGCCATAATTGGTCAAAAGACTCTTGCCTGCAATGGTAAGTTCTGCTTGCCACTTGCATTTCTTGGTGCGGTTGGTTACATCTGCAAGGAATCGGACTAGATCCTTGCCAAGGCCCGAAAATTTGTTTTCCAAGGGCTTGATACCTTCGTCCCACAACGCTTTGCCAGTCTTGATGGAAACGTCGAGATCACCTTCCCAAGGAGATAGGAGGATGACTTGAGGAAGGATAGGAGGTGCCTGAACTTGGGCACCTTGTTGTCCTGGAGCAGCAGCACCTTGCTGGCCTTGGATGTTAGCGTTGGCGCTGGCCATCGTGCGAGTTCCAGAACGAAGAACGACAATCTTTCACTTTGGAAAAAGATGAAACTTTCAGTAGTAAACGAGAGAGTTTACAGAAGGAAGGTTGGGCTCATAACCTGCGATAAAGTGGTTTTATTAGATTGTGTTACCTATAAAGTGTTTCGTATTATGCATTCCAAGACCTCCAAGACCTAGTCTTGGACTATGTAATGTCTCTTTTGTTAGTACGAGCAAGAGTAAAAAGTGAACGTAAGTCCTTTGAAATGCCGGCACTGTGTCCCTTCAGGGAGATGCATTCCAAGACCACATCCAAGATGCAAACAAGAAGATGTTGTGTAGCCTGTAGGTATCATCCTCAGGAACTGCAATGATGATCCATCAAGATTAAAATCACAGGAACGGACAAGGGCAGTTCAGACTTGTGAGCAGAAGAAACTCTTGCACAATTACCGTTAAACCGTTATATCCTTGTTTGGGCCTGTGCCAGTCCTGGTCACTCGTCTCCGTGCTGCGCCATTTCCTCACACTCCCTCTCACTTTTTCTCGTTCTCGTTAATTGTTAATCACGTATCATATGTAGAATTTTTTCTTTTTCTTTTTGTGTCAAATCAGAGTGTAGTCACCATCCACATAGCTTCGAACGTAGATGCTGGAACTGAGGCCTTGGGAGTGGCTTCGTCATGATGTCCGCCTCCTGTTCCTCTGTCTGAACATACTCGACTTTGATCCTGGGTTCCTCACCGTTCAATCCCTTCACCGTCCA